>KN173770.1:1560-15912 GCA_000758425.1 Nilaparvata lugens yeast-like symbiont | reverse complement strand
AGTATTTTTCTCGGGATAATGCCAAGTAGGCCAGTTCCCACAAATTCCCGTCAACCTCGCTTTCACCATGTCAAATTTCGGTAACCCCACTCTTTCCCCCCAAATGGCCCACAGACCTTCAATCCACTACCAATTCTGATCTGATCGGCTTCGCTTTCTTGAAGGTTGCAGCGCCCTAGCACCTATCAGGTAGAAAAAGAGCTCGTACTGTAGATTATTGCGAAAGAAAAAGCAGGCCGCCCATCTGCGAAGCGTATAGTCGTTGCACTCGCACAGTACGGTCCGCAAGTATCTCTTTGGGTGGGGAGTGAAAGTCCACACATTGTCATAGTCAGGTCGGCATCGGGACATATCCTTTTCATCGATGGCAACTTAGTCCTAGAAACCATCTAGGGGAATTAGTGATGGATGTAACAGACTATGAGGGCTTTTTCGGGGTCCATTTTCGCGGCTCGTTCATTAATGACGGGCCGCCATGTAATCATTATGGAGAAAAGCCTTCGATGAACGGTGGGAGGAGCGGGATTCAAGCCCGCCGAATCTAGTAGTCGCCAAGTGTTTGGCCACTGCAACAGTCCCAGACTCGGGATATGCCAAAAAGTATGGGTAACACGGAAGAAGCTGATGGCAACCCAGAATTTCAAGTTGAATCAGTACGTCAGTCCAGGGTCAGTTGAGGGAGGATAGAATACAAGGTCGCGTGGTGAAGATATGATCTAGACGACGCATGGCACCCAGCTGGAAACCTGAAACTCGTACCAGTGGCTTTAGACCAGGCTTGCACATTATCTATGGCGGGCCTCCAAAGTTCCGACCACGAGACGCGTGTCGTACTCAATGCGTCTGCTCAGGACATTGCCTCCTCCTTTAACCCTCAATTGCACACAACACAATGGCCCCAGAAACCCCCAAAAACACCGGTCGCCTCATAAATGGACAAAGATTTTAACAGCATACGATTTGGGGCTATCTGATAAAGCGATTGCGGCGAGTGAGGGATTTCATGTACATGCGGTACACGGATCGTCAAGCGATATCGGGCTCAGGTTTCTGCAAGTTCTTTTCCACGCTCTGGACGACCTAAACTACTAAATGACACACATAAAAGATAGATGATCAGATGCATTAAGGACAGACCGTTTCATATCATACAAAATGGCACTGAACAGGCAATTGTGGAATGCAGTACTTTGACTCTCCGGCACCACCTTTGAGAACACGGCATCGAACATTACCGTGCACTCCAAAGGTCAAAATTTTCCGACATAGCTGCCGAAGGAGGATTATAACAGGCCAAAGGATATGTTGGAAAGCCAGCTTCATTTTGGTCTAGTTGGATCACCTCGGACGAGACGACCCTCATGCGTGGGGAGGATAAAAGGAAAACGAGGTTCTTCGGCTCCAATGTAAGTCGAGATGCACGAGCCTCAAAGAGCTCTCCTGGCCGCAATGGTGGGAGAAGTTCGCACGCGATCACATCCTCGCAAGAGAAAAGCCGACTCGCCACTCCCAGATGTCCTGGGCTGGCTTCTCTTCGATTCGACGGACCTCTTTCGCAGTATCATCCGGCGACCTCGATTCGAAACGGGATGGCGTAACGGGACCAGTCAGACACGAGTGTCTTGAGGAGCACCTGCCTAAGACATGCGAGCCTGGCTCAATATTCGTGCAGGATAACTCCCCGACACATACGGCGGCTGTGGTACAGCTGTGGCTGTCGAATTTCGCGGATGAGAATAGCGCTCAACTTGTAGACTGACCACGTTTATTCACCCGACTTGAATCCGATCGCAAATTTGTGGAAGCTGCTGATAGAAAATATTGTCAAAAGTTTCCCCGACCTCTATGACCTTACAAGAAACAGTGGGGGTCGGGAGATAATTCAAGGGCAGCAGTTTTCATTGAATGCGGGCGACTTGAATATCGGGTAACTTGGAAAAGCCTGATCAGTTCGCTGCCCCGTCGTGTTGTGGCTGCGTGCGGTTGGTGTAAAGATACTGCAAATGTCTCAGCAACTCATCTTGTTGGTTAAGGCGTGAATTGTGCAATGAACTTGATAAACTTAATGACAGTTGGGGAAAAAGGCTATGTATGCTTGATTGGAACTATCCTCTAAACTTCTCTCTCACGAGACTCCTCGCGGGAGTGCCCATACACTTATCCCTTCTTCCATCTTGCTTGACCATCCTCAAACATCAACGCAGACGAGCCCACTCTCTTGAACCAGCATAATGTTATGCCTGTTTCCCTGTCCCAGCATAAGGTTATGCTCCTTTTACAGGTGCTCTGCATGGGCGCTTGTACTTATTTCACAAGTACAAGCTCCGCCCTCCGGTATTGAGTACAAGCTACAAGGTACCTGCGGAATTGATAAACCTATATATCTTCATAAAATTACGTTTCTTATTTTCGATGACTTTTCTGGCTTGATTTTGGGCTGTAAAAATGGGCTTTGAATTTGGCGTGCAAGAATCACTAAAATTCGTGGTTTATGGAGTGGTCGGAACTTTTGAAAAGGTGCTGTACATCTATCTACCGGCACCTGATATGATGGATGTAGACGCTTGTTGAGCATGCACGATATAGATTGATAGATGTAGGCTACTTCGTACCTGTAGACATGTATAGATCTCGGTAGATAGACGGGCTGGGTGAGGTGTGCTCCCCTAAGCAAAATCGCCACCCGTGTCCGTCAGCAACCCATCATATCCATCGAAAAGCCCTGCTTTTGGCCACGACCTGAACGTTTGAGTGATGGCAATAGTGTTCTCGTCTAAGCGACATTGCTTGGCCGAAATCATGCTGCCAGCTGAAGAAAAAGTCCTCACACGCTCGGCAGATATTGCTGGTATAGGCAAGTCATCAATCGTCATTCTTGCAACACGAGAACTCGTATTGCTTTGCGGACCAGTATTCCAGCGAGCTGTCTTGTTTCGAATACGTGCCTTGTTTTGATGATAATCATTTTTTGAACTCATCCGATATTTCGACCGCTTCCTCCTCAGCGGGCGATGTTCAACGCCATAATACGCCCGCACCGGAACTGTTTTCTCGAACCGGACATGAGCCGGCGGACATGGGGTAGAAACCGTCCATGTACCAATGTTCGGTAACGAGTCATGTATGAGATGGATTCTATTGAAACTGTTCCTCCAATGCCGATTGTACGGTTCCCTTAAAGATGTAAAACTATAACTCAAGAGATGTGTCTGGCATCGACACGATTATCGTTTTGAGACATCTCTTCAGACTAGTTCATCGTAATCGTGTACGCCGCCGCCTCGTATCCCGACCCCTAGGCATGATTTCTATATCGACACCTCGGCAAAAACAATGGGAAACCCCACAAAAAACCCACCAGCTCTCATTCGAGATGACCCCACGCAGCGAAGTGTATCGATATGAGGTTATTTGATTCGGGACAGTCGCTCTCTGTTCATTCGAGTTGCGTCGTCAACGGCATCGCTCTGCGGGCGAAAAGTCAGTCATCAAACGACACAGACCCCACAGCGTTGAGAGAAAGGGGGGAAATTAGGCCGACCTTGTTCATAATCCTATCGATTTGCCGGTTTTGGTTGTCGACTTCCTTACCGATGGCTCGGCCTACCATGTTCATCATGGACACCTGATTCCCAAGCTCGTCGAGTCCGTCATCGATCTGGTCTTCGAGCTCGTCTGCGCCCTCTTCATCGTCCAAGTTGAATTTGCCGTAATCTTTCTTGCGAACCTGAGGTCGCGCCCTACTGCGGGCATGGTCGAGATCGGTAAAGGCGGACTCCATGCGTTGGTTGGCCTGGAAGCCCTCGCGTCGAGTGGCTTCCCTCTGGTCGCGTTCGGACCGATGGCGATTCATGACCTCCTCATCGGCCCGTTTTTTACGCTGCTTGGAGGTGAAGGGGTTATTGACGTGCACGGCAAACATGCTTCGGTTGAGCGTTTTCAGCTCCGCTGCCCTGTCCTGGGCAATCTTGTTTTGATTGGCGGCCAGGTCGAGGTTCTTTTCCGTATTGTGTAGCCGTTCTCCCTGGGCGCCGAGGCGGGCAAGCGTTGCTTGGCCGACCTCGTTGGCCTGTCTGGCCATTTGCACCGAACGGGACACAGAAGACGCACTCTCTTGCTGGACCTGTCTCTTCTCGGCCAAGATGGCTTGGTATTCAGCCGTCTCTTGCTCTTCCGCCGTCAGCTCCCGCTGTTCACCGTAGCCCCCGTACGATCCGCCGGCAGATCCGGGTTGTCCATACTGGCCGGGTATGGGACCCGAGGCTTGTTTCTGGACATAACGTTCCTGGGCTCTGGAGAGCAGGGCGTCATGGTTCTCGTCCGGAGTGTCGTCGTTGGCGCGGCCGAATCCGCCGTAGCCGCTGAGACCCCTAGCCGCCACCAACGCCGAAGCCGGGCTGTTGTAGCGATTCGAGCCGTATCCCCCCCCGGAGCCGTACTGCTCGGCGCCAAAGCCCGAAGACGAAACACTACCGAAGTTGTCTCCTCTGTTGGGCCCTGGATTCGCGCCGCCCCCTGGACGTTGGCCGCCATTCAGCTCAGTGCGAGCCTGCTGGTAGGGAGTCGAGTGTGTACGCCCGAAACCGTCTGTGCACGGATCATTGGGACCTTGCTGAGCGTAGGGGTTTTCCGACGCCGACGTATTGGACGCCTTCTTACGGCCAAAGAGAGCCTTGCGGTCGGCATCGTCACCTTCGTCGGTCTTTCGGCCAAACCCAAACTTTTTCATGCCGAAAAATGGAGGGCGATGACAGAAGTATGGCGACTATTTTTGGGGGGAGGAGCGTGGGAGGGGCCGTCAGTTGACCGTGATGGGAGATGTAAAGGAAAAGGAGATACGAACGAAGGGTTGAATGGAGGACGAGTCTGGCGAGGATGACATTCTCATAAGACGGCTGCTGAGAAGACACATTTGCACTACCCAAGCAGCCTTCTTAGATTGCCTACACCAATAAGTTTCCCACCCGTACCTGACTAGCTGAGACGAGCCACCCACGCGGCGGAGGCTCAAGTCTCAGGCTGTAACGCTTTGAAGGGGGCCCGTCCGCTTGAAGCGTCGGCCGACCAGCCTGTGCTCCAACGCTGGAAAAGCCCGGCCCATCAGGTTCCTCATGCTGCACCTGCACTCACGCTGCCTTGAATCTCTGCCGAGCCGGCCGCCTCCGTTTTTCTTATCAGCCCCAGACATAATTATTCTCCAAGCGCCAACTTGATGGCGGGTCATGATGTGGCGTCCCTCCCCGAGGTCGACAGAGTTGGCAGCGCCAGCACCGCGAAACATAGCATGTAGATAGTATCAAGATAGTATCCCTTATTCGGGTGAGGATACTCGAGGCAGACAAGGCTACGTCGCTTCAAAGTCGCGGTCAAAGCGTTTGGGGGCCGGCGATGAGCAGTTTGGTTTTGGGGCTCAATTTGGTGCACATCCCCCTTTTTTGTGTCTCGGCGCGGTTTCGAAGCGTTGTTCTCCGTGGCCGCGGCCAGTACGTCCAAATTCCGACTCTGATGCTCACTCATAACGTCACCTCACATAGCTTACCAGGGCTCATCCAGATCTAATGCCGCAAAGTCACGTGGTCGCGTCTGTCCAGGCACCCCTCGAGTTACTTTTGAAAGCATCAGCTTGCCTGGCCTATCTTCACCGCAAACCTATTCCTCTCACCGTCTTCTCAGACGTCGGGTAGCACGTGCGTTGACCGCGGTTCTCGCCACGGGTCTGTCTCGTGCACCGATTGCACGCACAGGCCTCTGGCCACCTCCATACCATGAGCTACAGCGAGTCTGCCTCCATCCCCTGCTGGGTTGTGGCAACGTCTCCACGCGCCTTGTCCATCGCATCCGAGTCAGCGGTCGTCGCGTGCGAATGATTCATGGTCTGGATCTTCTTCTTTGCGCTGTCGGGTCGCCTGTAATGCCCATCGTCTACGATTTCTCCGCCCCCCCCCCCCCCCTCCGGGCTCGACTCGCCGCTCTAGTACCTGGCGCGCGCTCATGGGCGTCAGTGTGTCGAGCCCGAGCTCCTCGAAGAGGGCGCGCGCCTCATCGTTGCTGGCAAAGGCGCGGTCGCTCGCCTCCTTGAGCGAAGGGCCGGACGCGTCCTCTCCGGGCGCCGGCAAGTTGAGCAGCCGCGTTCCCTCGCCTAGGGCTTGGAGGACCGTAGAGCCGCCGGGCAGGTAGCGATCGACGAGGCCGGTGAGCGCGGCCGTGTCGTACGCAAACTGGGCGGCGCCGAGCGCGGTGAAGGAGTGGCGTGTGAGTACGCCGTTCCACAGCATGTCCTGCAGCCGGTCGAGGACCTCATGCCAGACTCGCCGGAGGGACGCCGTCGACAGCGCCCTGGACAGCAGCTCGAAGTTGCGCCGGAGCACGAGCAGCGGCTCGTCCAGCTCGGGCGTAATGGAGAGGTGCGAGGCGTCGTCTAGAACGGAGTCAGCACGGACGAGGAAGTAGCCGATCTCGCTGCACCGAGCTGATCCAAGCCTTACCCAGGATGGCTGTCTCGCCCACGGTCGTCCATCGGGTCTGGTTCAGATAGGCGCGAAAAGCCTTGGAGTGGGACTCGACCAGGGCGCCCATCAACAGCTCCTCGGCTGCCTTTCGGCGCTGCACATAGGCGGCGGCGGTCTCGTCGAAAATACCGCTTTCGGCATCGCTGCCATCCGGTGTGCCGGGCACTCGGCCCAGGATTCCGTCGAGGCCGCCGGCAGAGCTCGGTCGCTGGTCCTGGCTGCTCCGCTGCGCATCGCGAGATTGTAAATCGTCCCATAGTACTACGAAAAACTAGAGGACCGGAGGGGATCAGCCGCTCATTCTTCCAGGGTGGGGAGAGGAGGGGCAGGGTGCATCATCACTTCTTCATCGCTCCATTCCGATAGCGAGTTGCTGACGCGGTCCGCGCTACCGATGACCTTGCATAGCGTCTCCAGGGCGCCGGTACCCTCGAGGGCGGCCAGCTGCTCCTTGCTGACTCCGTGCAAGGTCCTGCCGAGCATCGAGGTCATGGATCGATAGGCCTCGAGGGAACCTCGTAGACGGTCGTGGTATCCGTCGAGTATGTCCAGCTGGATGTCGGTGAGAAATCGGGCCTTGTGCTTGAGCTTGCGAAGCCGCTCGTACTTTGTCGTCACTGCCCGCAGGAGGTCAAGGACTTGGACGGTGGCAAAGGTAGGCTTCATCTTGCCCGTGACGGCATAATCGTAGTCGATTTTGCGTGCCTCGTGCGATTCGATGATTTGCTTGAATCGATCGAGTGCGAATTTCCTCTCTATGTGGAACCAGGCGTCGAAGTGCTTATCCAGCACGTCGGCGGCGAGACCGGGCCAGCCCCGATCGGGGTCGCCGCCGTCATAGTCGAATCTCGTCCGGATCTCGTCGTCCAAGACCAGCAGCTGCGACACGAAATTGCTCAACAAGGAAGGATCCTCGAGGGCCTCCGAAGCCACCGCCTGAACCTTGTCTCGCATGACGGGCAACATGGCAGTGACTAGGGTGCAGACGGGATCCAGATATGCCATTTTCGAGGCGACGGCGGTGTCGCAGAACTTGGCGGACAACAAGTGGCCGAGATTGTCACGGAAAAAACCCTCCCATTTCTCGATGGTTGCGAGAAACCAAGGAAAACAATGAGACGAGACGAGACGTAGATTACTGGTTGGCTTGTCGCCGAGGAAGTGGAAGCGGAACTCGGCAATCAGAATATTGGCCATGGCATCGATAGGCAGAAGGGACACGAGGCCGGGGCTGTATAGGATCTCAGGCATCTGGAGGTCGAGGAGCTCCTCGAAGCAGGCAATCCATTCCTCGTCCATCTGCGATTGAGGGTCGACGCGAGGCCAGTTGTGTCTGCTGAGCACCCCGTCAAGCTCGGTCAATATAATCTCCTTCAAGTCGTTCAATAGGTTACTAGTGACCGTCTCGACGTGATCAACCAGGTGTAGGTGCTCAACGCCTTGAAGATGCCTCAACTCGACGGCCAAGTGTTTCAGCTGAGAATAGGGCTCGAGGGCAGCCTTTGGGCTTCGCGGGAGGTGGCAACGAGCCTCTGATCGTAGTCTCTCAATGTGCTGCAGAAGCAGGAGGTACTTTTGAGCGAGATCGACCATGTGCTGCTTTTGCATGAGCCGCTCGAGGCGAGCAATGGCTTTATTTGGGGCATTGGAGGCGGCAGCGATCTGGGCGCGCACGTCGATGCTCTGCTGGAGCTTGTGAAAATCTTCGATGCGGTCGCGCAGCGCGGTCTGGCCGTCTTGAACCGTGATGCGGGCCTCCTCAAGCTCCTTTATTGCATCGTCGAGCTGTGACTGAAGTTGATAGCGTTGATTCTCAACGCTTGCAACAAGGACGTCGAGGGAATCGAGGTCTGCAGTGGACTGGAGCCTGTCGTCGAGGAAGTCTTCAACGCGCATGTCGAGATCGCTCGCGGGCGGAGGCTCGGAGAGGGTCGCCATGGTTCCCTCGACTGTGGCTGATCCTGGAATAAGAATGGAAGAGGCTTCCTCGACGAAGCTTGCCTTGACGCTGGCTGAGGCACTGATGTTTGACGTTGAGCTATTCGCAGACGTAGATACTGCAACTAGAACTCGGCAGCAAGACCACAATTGATGCTCTCGCACCGGAATCTGCATGAGGTAATCGTTAAGGTGAGGATCCGTGGATTTGGTGGAAAAGGACGCATATTTCACGTGACCACATTAGGACAGGCACATGTATAAATAAGAGTCCGAAAGGCCACGGAAGTAGCTTTTCGTTCTCTTTCTTGGAGAATCAACCACATTTCCTCAAAGAGCCCCTCCTACGCCGCGCGCTGTAGGGACGAGCCCCGAGGGAGCCGGTTGAAGCCCGTGGGAAGTGCTCAAAGGCGCCACGGCGTGGGATATTTCTTACATAACCAGGCACAAAAACGGGCCTAACATATTCAAAAAATCTCCTAACAACTGAATGACAACTAAGTAACTATTATTTTATTGGTCAGTTATCTTGATTCGCGACAGACAGCCCGACTTAAACACAAAGCCCGAATTATTTTGGTCCGCATCCATGCCTCCCTGTGATTTTACCCCGGTCCTCGATCCCCTGCCTTTTTTCTTTTCCCTGCCGATTTTTGTATCCCTCCACGCACTTAGTTACCTCTGGCAGAGGACTCCCCCGCTGTGCAACACTCGAATCCATTGTAGGGGGAAGGGAAAGGCGGGCTTCGTCACATCATCACGGCGGCGAATGACAAGCGCCGCCACCGCCACGGCCGCGGAAGGACCGGCGAGCCCGCCTTGCGCGCCGGCCGTCGTCTGCCGCGGGGCCGAGGGGGGGTAAGCTGCTGCTGTTACTGCTTCTGATGCTGGTCGTCGCCGACCCCGGCGTGCCCCAACCCAAGCTGGTCGAACCTTCGGGGATGCTCATGATGCCCGTGTCCGTCGGCGCCGGAGTGCCCAGGCTGGTGCCCTTGGGATGCTCATGACGCCCGTCTCCGTAAGCCAGCGCGCGCTTCTCGTCGCCTCCGCCGCCGGTGACCGTGATGCTCCGGCCGGCAGGCGTGCGGCGGCAGGCTGACGAGCTTGCTGCCGGAGGCGTGCACGACGCACTTGAACCCACCCCCTCCCCCATCCAAGGTAAGCCCTCCAAGACCCGGCCGTCAAAAAAGCACACAAGACTCACATTCTTCTGACAGGCGGCGTCGCCCGCCTCTCGCGCGCTCTCGCGACACTCGGCACTCCCGCCCTGGGGCGCGTAGCCCGCCAGCTGAGCGCCGCATCGCCCCGGCGTGCCCATGGCTTGGCTGTCGCAGCGAAGGATGATGTCGTCGGCCAGGCAATAGCTCGCCCCGGCCTTGGCGCACGCCACCCGGTCCTTGTCCCAGACGCCCGTGGCCCAGACCGCGCCCGCCGCCCCTGGCCACCGCCAACGCCGTCGACGTCCTCATCGCTAACGTTTGCTGAGCGTACCTGTACCTCTCAATGTGTGCGTGCGCGTGTCAGCAAGCTTCAACTGCCCCCGCATCTGTCAGCCAAGTAAGCACGCCAGAAGCCGTCCGTCGTTGTCCCGTCGTCAACTGCTCCCAGCCCGCTCCTTTTTAACCCCCTTCGCCACCTGCTATCGCCGCCCGCTCGGCCAACAAAGCCGCAACGCCCCCTTCACACCCTCTCTCCAGCTTCCCCCCTCCCAGATAACAAAACACGAACACACCCCATCGCTATATATAGCGCCCTCGAGCCCAGAGCCCCAGGTCCGTCTTTCGCGCCATGTCACGTCCCATCCGTCCCCCTCCCTTTCCCTCCTCGCCTCGGTGACTTCCAGAATCGCCTCGCCGCTCGCCGTAGCCGATAAGCAGACGCAGTCTCTCCAGTAAAGGGCTCCCGACCGCCCGCCGATACGAGTCCTTGCGCTTGAGACAGCCTCGCCCGCTTGCGCGAGACATGACGTCGAGCATATGCAGCCCTGGGCTTTCAGCTACCGCCGCCCGTCCTCGCCTCGCTCGCATCCTTTGCCTCGTCTTGCCTGCTGTCTTGGCTGCTTCTGTCCAGCGCCCTCCTTGCCTATATATAGCCCGCGACAGACGCCCAAACACCCTCCCCCCAATACGTCCCATGAACCGCCTCTTATTGCCAGCACTCGCTATCCCGCCCTACCTTTTCCAACGCTCGGTTCAGCTCGATGCAATTATTTTTTCATTGTCAACATTTTGCCCGAATAGTGGTGATACAATCGCCGCGAGGCCCGCACTTCTCCCGTTTGTCCCACCCGCCTCTACTACGCCCGCGCGTACTCCCAGCCCACACCACATGACTACTTCGTGGCGACGGCGAAAAACTGTCAGGCTTCGTACACACTTTTCCCCCTTCTCTCCATCGCCACCCATTTTACTTCCCTTCCCCCCACCCACTGCTTCTCTAGGCGCAATCTACTTGCCGCTTGGGCCGGCCTCGGCCTTGCTTGCGCTAGGTTGCTTGAGTACAAAGCTGTCGCGGCTCCAACCGAGCCGCTTGCCCAGCCGTCGTCCCGTGCTCAGTACCATCAGTGGCTCCAGCTTTGGCCCCGGCCATGGCTTGTACAAGACAATCACCTCGCCCACCTTGCTTCCTCCCTTGGCCCGCTCGAACCGCACGGCGATCCCCCCTTCGTTCTGGGCCACGAATCCCGTGTCACCCATGGCGTGCACGAATTCGTTCCACCCGACCGGACGGCACCCCTCTTCCGGCCTGCGAGGGAACATGGCGTGGAAGACCGTGAGGGCCCGTTTTGGAACCGCTATTGTTGTCGCCTTCGCCACCGTCTTCCGAGCACTCTTTCGTTTCCGGCCCGTTAGCTTGCCCCTTCGCCTGCCCGCGCCGCGAAGAGAGTAGGGTACCTCAGCTCCCGACATGGAGAGCGTCCGCGCCACTGCGTTTTCTTCTCGTTACCCTATCCACGTAGTCCGGATCGGTGTCGGCCGAGACAATGCTCATCAACTCCCGCCACTCCTCGGTGCTGGGTTTGACATCCTGGAACTCGCTTCGCAACAGGGCCCTCATGTCGTGCCAGAATGTCTCAATCGCCATCCGCTGCGTCTGCGTCTCCTCCAGCCACTTCCTGTCCACGACGCCGCCGGGCGCCTCGCTCGTAAAAATTGGCTATCAGCTGTTTGCCCGCCTGGGACGCCATCTTTTGTATCCAGAGGTCGCTGCTGGCCTTGACCGTCAACTTGCGACCGTAGACCCTCCAGTGCAGCCCGGCTCCCTTCTCGACCAAGTACGCGCTCAGCTTGGCAAACGGGATCGGCGGATCGATCCGCTCCAACGCAATCATCACTTCCCAAAGCGTCGCCGCATCCGAGACGCACCTCATAACGTATTCGGTAAAATGTTCCACTTCCCGCTCCGGCTTTGTCCAGCAAAGATCTTCCAGCATGCAAAAAGTCTGCTGGATGTTGTAAACCTTGGGCTCTTGTCGCTTCTTCGTCATCTCAAACAAGCACCAGGCCAGCGGATCGCCCGCGAAGAGCTTGGCGTCTTCGTCGAAAATCCTGTGATGCGTCAGCCGGCCAGCCGCCGCCTCCTCAGCCGCCACGTGGATATGACGGCCATGCTTGGAGAAAATCCGAGTTGCGTGCACGGCCGAGTCCCGAAGTTCTTGCAGCCTCATCTGGTTCATTATCGAAGCCTGCCCCAACAGGCTGCTCAACATGGCTCTGAACTCACGATTGTCCGTACCCAGGTGCTGCAGCCCTTGGATCCACTGGCACTTTTGTTCCAGCCACATCCAGTCATGGTAGACCCGCACTTGACGATGCATCTGTACCCCGATGCTTCTTGCCGTCTCATCTCTCGAAAGCTCGGAAACCCGAGGGCACTGAAGCAAGTCATTCATATGTCGACGGAGGTAGGCCGCGTTGGTTTGTAGCTCCACCAAGTGGTCGCCAATGGCGTCGCGTCGATCCTTGGCCATCGCCGCAAAGCTGTCCACGTCAAACTTCATCACATCACTAAAGGGACTAAAGGTTTGATGAATAAAATTGGCCCAGAGCTCCGCTTCGCCAATTCGTTTGAAGCCTTTGGCCATCACTTCAGTCCAATTCTGCCTGCCCTTGTATGCGGATTCGCCAACGTCGGCCAAGATGGCCTCTGTGATCTTGACACCATCGTGTACAGGTGAGCTTGTGATTCCAAGACAAGTCGAGCCTTGGGCCAGCCCATGAGGAGCTGCTGCTGATGTGCTGCTTGTACATCCCAGTCGACAATATGGCCGAAGCCTGGGCCACATCTGACCAGACCCGTCGCAAAAAACTGCACTTCAAATGCACCTCCTTCCTAAAGAAAGGCGATCTGAGCGTTGTCAAAGGCCATCCAGAATTCGGCCGAACGCCGCGTTCTCGCGTTCAAGAGTCCACAGAGAACCATCGGGTTTTCTTTCAAAATTTCCACGCTTATCCACGGCAGGAGGAGCTGTGTTCGCAGCCTGGCATCCGAGATGGGAGGTTCAGTTGCCAGGCCCGAATAGACGAAATGCGGCAACATAAATTTCTTCTCACTCATCTCCGGAACCGCTTCCTTGAGCAGATTAGCCCGTTTCTCCTGGCTGTGCTTTTGCCAGCGGTACATCAAGGCGTCCGCGTGCACGTCCAGGTGCTGGCAGAGGGTGGCTCGGCTATTTTCCACCTCGTGCAGGTAACCATTTGCTATTTTTTGCGCCTCCTCTTGGGCCAGCACGCCTCGATAGTGCATGTGAGGGACGCTGGACTGCGCTTCGGAGCTGTAGAACCATTTGATGCACGACTTGCATTCGCATGGTGGTTTCATCACCGGGCTGCGCAGTGGCCCAGCACCACCCGACGCGTCGGATGCCCTTGTCGACGCCATGCGCTCGAGTCTTGCGGAGGCCAAGGCTCGTGGTGGAATGATGGCCAATATGGAAGACGAACGGGGGAGCGTGTGGAGGATATGAAGTGGAGCCTGTTTCGGACAGGGGGGCAACAAGGAGGATACTAGTTACGTGTTGTGAATTTTTAGGTGGCAGGCACAAGCCCAGCGCCCTGAGGCACGCCACTGGTGGGGCCGGACTGGCGTTGTTAAGGGAAGCCCGAGGGCCTCCCGGCCAGCCTCGTCCCAGCCGCAGTACCGGGCCTACACTAAGCCACGACCAGATGTTGAATCTGACGGGCCTCGCTCCCAGTTTCTCCCCCGCTCCATCCCGATGCCTCCAGCTGGCCCTGCCAGTGTCGTTTCCACGAAAAAAAACCTCAAAGTCCGCTCCGGCCACCACGCGCCCGGATCCTCCGAGCTTGACGCGCAATACAAAGCCACCAGGACCAGAATTCTGTCCCGTTTATTCATTCAACCGGCCCAAAGGCCCCCCCCCACGGGCACGTCGGCAAACATCCCTGTCGTCGTCGCGTACTCCGCGAAAAGCTTCCAACCCTTAGACCCAAGGAGTTTCTCTAGTTTGTCGGGTGGTTTCTGTCGCCGACCTGAGTTTCTCCACTTGGACAGGGCCTTCTGGCACTCCAAGAAGTGTCCTGGGGTCTTTTCGCGGCCGCAGGCACAGTGCAGCACGGCGTCCTCGTGATTGAGCCACGTGTGGTACCAGGCGAAGTCGCCGTGGCCTGACCGGGCCGCGTAGAGACGGGCCAGAATCCCCCTGGGGATGCAAAGCTCCGGTGGACGGGGTCGGGCCATGTCGAGACCCCACTGCTTGTACCTCGGTGGGCAAGCGCTTACCCACCAGCCCTCGGCGAGCTCCTGGCCGCCGCGAACGTCCACCTCGACGGGGACTGCTTGGGCAGGGCCCGGAGGGCACTCTTGGCCAGGGCGTCGGATCGTTCATTGCCCGGGATCTTGGAGGGCCCGGGGATCCAGGCCACCTCCACCCCCCCGCAAGGAAATG
>KN173769.1:180358-191544 GCA_000758425.1 Nilaparvata lugens yeast-like symbiont | reverse complement strand
GCAGGACCAGCTGGAGGCATCGGGATGGAGCGGGGGAGAAACTGAGAGCGAGGCCCGTCAGATTCAACATCTGGTCGTGGCTTAGTGTAGGCCTGGTACTTCGGCTGGGACGAGACTGGCCGGGAGGCCCTCGGGCTTCCCCTTAACAACGCCAGCCCGGCCCCCATCGGTGGCGTGCCTCAGTCAGGGCGCTGGGGGCTTGTGCTCTGCCACCTAAAAATTCACAACAACATGGCGCAACTGAAGTGATTTGTACGTAGAACATGTAGCGTATGAGCCTAGTCAAGTCTAGGAGGTATAACGGAAGTTTGGCCTGCAGCTGAGAAAGTTCAGGTCCGTTTTTCTCTTTCTCCATTTTTCTGCTCCCGGTGCGTCGAACCAGTCGATACAGTCGAGTTCATTTTATGGTTCCATGGCCCCAACGCTACAGAAAAGCCAGGGACATTCGGCTGTCTGCGTCGATGCAACTTCACGAAGGTGGATAACAAAAATTAATTGAGGAGCGCCCGATTCGAACGGACAACCTTCAGGAAACTCTAGAATACTACTGGAATCTGACGCGCTACCCTTGCGCCAGCCCCCCACGAGATGCGAGTGTTTATATTAAATAAAACTATATATCTATTTTAATCGTTTAAAAATATATGTCTGGCTCGTACGAACCAACATGGACTTCGTGAAGATGGCAGTTGACAAGAAAATGTTTCAATACAGCACAACAGCACATTTACACAAAGGAACCAAAGAATTTCTAGAGTTTTTGATTGAGATATCTGAAAAGGGTACACGTGGTAGTCGATTCAGGGCTAACATCGACAGCATCGTGGAGAAGCGACGGAGGGACTCGAGCGTGCGTGAAGCAAACAACCAATCGAGGTCAAGTTTTTAAAATTCATGGACCGGTTCGAATACCCGTAAAAATTCGTCGTATTCATTTCTGAGAAAGATTGTCTTGGATTGATGGCCAGCCGGCTCTCATGGCCTCGCGGAACGGCCATTTCACTGACCTTGAGACTGATCCAGACCCATGGCCCACATACAAGCCACGGGAAAAGCGCAAATCTCGCTGTTTATTTTTGGGGGGGTTGAAATGTTTAGGGTTCGAGTTCATGCGACTTGGAGTGTACATTTAAATGGGTCATTGGGGGTGAGCAGGAACGTGTCTGTATCCTCTTGGATTGACGTCGTGGATATTAGCCTGTGGGATCTCAGCTGGTGCGCCGGCGGGACCATGCAAATGAAGGCAAAAGAGATAGTATTAAAATATACCATGTGTGAACAGGGAGGCTCTCGGCTTTCCACGAAAAATTCACTTAGTTTCTCCCAATATGTGAGACGTGGAACAACCACTCTGACGTGGTCTGCAGTTTCAATTATGTTCTCCGCGGCCGACCTTGCGTGTCTCATCATGGGAAGTCGACGATGGTATCTGCCTCTCCTCCGTCTTAGTCTTCGCAGGGACACTGCCTGGTCATCCTTACGGGGCCTCTATTCCACGATTGCTGCAGGGCCATGACTCTGCCCTGGGCGGTGAGGCTTCCATCATGGGCAACAGGCTTGCCAAAGTTGACCGCTCGGCTGGTTTCCTTGCCACAGAGAACCTGGCGCCAATCTTTGGCGGCATCGTCTTCACTGGCATGATCCTTTATGGGAATTTTCCTTCTTGGGGTGTTGGTCTCTGGCGGGACTGTAACCACTTGGCCTCTTTCAGGGTGGTGGCAGCATTCACCCACCCGTCCTGTAGGCAAGCCATCCTATCGTGTGTCGAGTATGTTTTCGGTAAGTCCCCTGGCCTTGGAGCCGGGCACCGGCCGGATGCCGTCGAAGAATACGTGCGACCGGTGCGCCTGAGCCGCCATTACCTACGGTCCATCTTTTTTCGCCGGCCCGGAAATTGCCCTAGGTGATGCCAATCTCGTCAAAGTAGTGGATGCGATCCCGGGCTTTTCCTTGGATTGGGGTCGGTGTCGAACTGACTCAGAAACGGCCCCATTTCAGCTCACCCTCTTGCAATGAATCTCTCCGTCTCTTTGGATTCGGACAGATTCATTTTGACGTGTGGGTTGCGGTTGATGAAGCGGCTGATCCAATTGATCCCCATCCGTGTGGAGCCCGGCCGGCGCCTTCTTCATCGACAATCCAGTCGGTCAGTGCTTTTTCTTGCAGGGCAGAGAGCTTCTGCTCCTGTTTCTTGGCGACCCAAAGAGGTTGGGCTCCTTTGAGGCGGCCCCGTAGCGTAGACTCTGGGATCCTATACTCGCGCGCCGCTGCCTTTTTGGACACGCCTTTTTGGACCTTTTGGAGCGCCCTTGCAATAGCGTCCTCGCGATCCGCGCTCGCCAGCGTCATGACTTGAGCCAAACACGCTCTGAGCGATGAGAGATGTCGCGGAGCCCGTGCAAATTCCCGTGCCGTAGGTAGGACTTGCAGAGCAGCTGGCCAGCCAAGAAGCGTGGACAGGAAGCAGTGCGAATAAAGCCAGGCAAATTAGCTCATAGGTTACAAAAATGAGCAACAGGTGGACCTGGCTCGGATGCTACCACGACCGCCTTGTGCCACCGCCTCGGCTGAGCTGTGTGGCATTTATCTTTTTCCTTGTACGTTCCCTCACCCTTTTTCCACCTCCCAGCGCTCCTCGTCTTCAAAACACGTCTAAATATAACGCCCTTTGCCTGTGTACTCATCACGCTCTGTTGGGGAGAGACAGCCCCTAGAAGTGTTCCCGAGGCAGTCATCCCAGAGGAATTCATCTAGCCCCCCGAGCACGCTGGCCCTGTGGATTCGAGACATTTTAGCCCCGTCTCCGTAGTTATTCCGAAAAAAGCAGAATATCGTTATAGAGAGGTCGTCGCCACAGCTATATCATGACAATAGCAAACTCTCACTGGGTTCACAGCCGTGTCCGAAGGATTTCCTCCTGGCTCAGCTCACCCACGCTTGGTAGAGACTCGCTCTCGGCCTCCGTCTTCCAGCCGTGATGCTTCCGGTCACGAGACCAGCGCCAGCTGCCCTCCGCTCCACACGCAGCCTCGTCTTCATCCGCCGTCCGCTCCGACGTTTCCATTCCTATGACCATCCATGGGCAGATGTCGCCTTCAGCTCCGTTGAGGAGGCCATCCTCGCCGCCGCTTACCGCCACGTTCCTCAGCACGGCTTCTCTACCAGGGCTCTCGGCCTCGGCGCCCGCGAGGCCGGCTTCCTAGACATCACTCCCAGCGTCCTTCCCGGTGGCGTCTTCAGTCTCATTCGTTACCACCTTGTCACCCAGCGCCTAGGTCTCGCTGCTCGGAACCACCAGCTTCTCGCCCGGGTCCGCTCCCTTCCGAGCATGGCGGAGAGAGTTTCCGAGCTGACGTGGGCACGTCTGATGGCCAACAAAGACGTCATTCACCAATGGCAACAAGTCGGTGTCTATTGATTCTCCGTGAAATCGCATGCATCTGACGTGTGCTATTCGGTTCTGCTTCGCTAGGTGAGCTGGCTCTGCTGTCCGACGAGATTTGGTTCCTCGCCGGAGACAAAGCCGTCGACCCTTCATGGTACGGTAAACGTGCCTCCTTATCCATGATATACAGCACTGCGGAGCTGTTTATGACCAACGACAAGTCTCCTGAATTTATCGAGACCAAGAATTTCCTCCATAGAAGGCTTGGAGAGGCTAATACCGTGGGCAGCGTCGCAGGATCGGTCGGCCGCTGGGTCGGCTTCACGATGACCGCGGGTATCAATGTCTTGCGCAGTAAGGGACTCCCCTTCTGACACGACGTCTTCGTCTGTGGATAGCTTCGCTTCGTCAGGTGTGCGATCTGGTGTAAAAATATTGGGCTGGGCGTGTGCAGGCAGGCTCGAAATTCGCAGGCTAGTGGTACATGAAGACGCTTGCTGTTCTGGCAGGCTTCCCCCGATCATCCTGCAAGCCTCGAGCAGTTTATCTATCCTTGTCTCTTTTTTCTTTCACCCCTTATGCAACTGGCTTGATGCCTCTGAATGCATAGTGCTGGAACCGGAAAATGACATCCTTACCCCTGCGCGCCTCTCCCATGCATACAAGAACCGAAATCGGGACACGGGGATTAAAAGGGCTCCAAACTCAGATAAAAGTCCGTTGGCGGGGATCCGTCAATCTGGACACACGAGCGAGGGAACGTTGGTCAGCAGGCTAGGTCTCTTGAGGCCAAACTCGAAAGACGCACCGAATAATCTTCACATCCTTCTCCAGTCGGGCTCTACCCTCGATTGCGTTGGGGGTGATGAGAATATACTGTCGAGACACCGATCGTCGCGCCGCGTCAACCTGTTAACACGCGCCGGCATTTAGCGTACCCTTGCTTGATCCGTCGTTCGCCAATACGGATTGCACCCACAAGCATGTTTGTGCTAATAGCCCGATTTACGTTGTCCATGAAAACATCAAATTCATCCAAGCACCTGATAGGAGACCCGATGGCCTCCCAGACCGACAAAAGCATGCAGATCGAGGAGAAGGATTTCTCCCCCCCGGAAAGTGTCTTAGTATTGCGGCCCGAGGAGCTCCTGCGCGTCTCGTCCGGCTCGATGTGGATGATGACCTTTCGTTCTTTATGATTGAAGTCGATTTTCCCCCGGAAGCCGCGTTCGCTGAGGAGGTAGTTGAACTGGATGCGCACGCGGGCGCTTATCTGCCTCTGGAATTGCCGCCACAAATGAAGTCTGTGCCAAATGGCTTCCTTCAGTGAATCAATCGTCTCGCGAACATGCCGCGCTTGCTTGACCATGTCGTCGTATCGCGCTTGTACCTCATTGGCGCGATCGTATATTTCCTGGTCCGATGCCCCAATCCTGGCCTGGCGCAGGGCCAGTTGCTCGCCAATCTTTTCGTACTTTTTCTCTATACTTTCGTAATTCTCACCCTCGGGAATGGAGACGCGATCGGGAGCCACTTCCTGAGCTTGTTTGAAGAGGAACTCGACGTCGTCTCTTTTTTTGTTGCGCCTGTCCTGTTCGACGCGTAACGTCTCTTTCGCCATTGCTAGGTTGTCGAATGCTTCGTTCTTATCGGAGACGGCGATAAGCCTCAAGGATTCGCAGCGCTTGCAATCTTCGTCAGCCTTACTTATCCGATTATGGAAGTCTCTGGCCTGGTCCCGCTCATGATCGAGCCTGTGCTTGGCCTCCTCGGCCTTGGCATTCAGATCGCGTTTTTCCAAACCCATGTTGCCGTACTGGCTCCCCAGCTGAGACTCTTCAGCGCGCCTGGATTCCAGTTCAGACCGCAAAGCGACCAGACGGCCATCGACGCCTTCAAAAGCATCCAGCTGACTTTGTATCCGTTCCAAATCAGCCTGCGTCCTACGGAGGTCATGGCGTAGTTTTGTCTGCTGGCTTCCATGGGCGCTTATTTGCGCCCGGCATTTCTCTAGCGCTTGCTGGGCGTGGCGTTCCTCGTTTTGCAGCTCTACCAGTTCCAATCTGAGCTGTTTGAGATTGTCTTTGCTTAGCAGAACTTGCCTCGCCGAGTCGGATCGCATCCTAGGAGAGACCTTGCCGGGAATGATGGGACTTGTCCCTATCGTACCGGACCGGTTAGTAATGCGCAGACCTTGACCTCGCTTTCCCTTGCCGTCGTGGAAGCAGATACAGGCCGCGACGTTGCGTGGGGGGCCATTGTCCACCATGATTCGTTGAGCTTCCGTTCGCTCCGTCACCAGGATTATCTTTTCAATCTGCCCATTGATGACGAGTTGCGAGCGGATGAGCTGGTCGTCGAAGTCGAGAACCCGCAGGATGGTGTCGAAACAGTCGTCAGGCTCTTGTCCGGTCGTGTCGATCTGACATCCGTGAGCAATGTAAATTGGAGGTGGTCGCTTCATGGAGATTTTCCGAATCAAGCCCGAGAGTCGTGTCTGGTCCTTTTTGCTCCTGACAACAAACGCGTTGAGGGTATCGCCGAGCGTCTTTTCCAGGATTGCAGACCATTCTGGCTTTCGCAACTCAATGTGAGCACCCAAGGGCCCTTTCGGTTTATGCTCAAACCCGCAGTCAAGCTCCACTGCTTTGACGAGGTCGGCCATTTGAGGATCAAAGCCTTCATATTCCGAGCCAGAGCGTTGCTCGAGAACTTTGATACCTTGCTGCGCTGTCAGGATGTCCGAGCGCTTGCCTTCTCTCAGCCGTTGATGTTTCTTGAGGACGCGCTCCGCTTCGTCGAGCTCAGATTTCAAGAGAGGCAAGCGCGCATTCTGATCTTCAATGAGCTCCTGCAGCCTCTTTTCCTGAATTGTCGTTTCAGCAAGCTCGGCCTCCTTCTCATTGCGGGCAGAGCCAGACGACTCGTCGAGACGGTGCTCCTCCTCCCTGATGTTTGCCTCGCACGTCTCCCTCTCTGTTTTCGCAGATTTGAGGCGGCTGAATGCATCTCTTTCCTCCAAGCGAAGATCATACAGCTCCTTCTTTGCGGTTTGAAAGGCCGCATCGGCGGTCTCGATTTTTTCCTCGAAGGAGTCTTGCCACCGACTGAGATCGTCTTTTTTGGCCTTTGCTGTTTGCATTTTCTCTTCAACATGAAGAAATGCCTTGCTCTTTTCTTCAAAAAGAGTCTCTGCCTCGGAGATGGCTTCGGCGCATTCCTGCAAACGCTGTTCCTGGCGCTGGAGTTGTGATTCTTGCTCGGCCACTTGAGACCACACCAACTGTTTGCGATAAAACATATATCTCTCCCGAAGTTGATTATTCTTTTGTACGGTCTCAGCCAGCCTCTGAGCGTCCAACTTTTTCTTCTTAACTTGGTTGATCTTTTCTTTGAGGTCGTCCTGGAGAATAAGAGTCTTGTCAAGGGTGTCTTGGGAAATTTTGTAGTCGTTGTCCAGCTGCTCCAGTTGCACACCAGAAAGGAAGTATTTGTACTTTTGGGCAGGCGTTGCTGAGTTAAGAAATTGCCTCGCGTTGTCCTGGGATAAGACAATGAGGGGATTTCCCATTTGAAGCGTGTACCATTCCGATATTTCGTCAACTTCTTGCTTTTTGGATGAAATGATCTGTCCGTGTTCACTCTTGATCTTGAAGCCGCTGCCGCCAGACCTTGAGAAATTTCGCTCGATGATAATGGTGTCGCCATAGACATCGTGCTGGTAGGCGTCTGAGCCTGCGTTTTTGATGCGGACAATGAGTTTCCCGTGCTCCTGTCCTTCCTTGACAAAAGACTTGAGGCTTCCTCCTCGATTCGTGTCGCTCGCTTTGCCGCCTAAGCATAGAGTCAAGGACGTCAGGACCGCACTCTTGCCGCTCCCATTTTCGCCCACGACGAAGTTGATGAGCGGCCCTAGTTCGACGTGTAAATTTTCATGACACATAAAGTTGATGCACGTAATGCTCTCGATGATGCCGCTCTGGGCTACTGCGTTGTCTCCGAGTCTCATATGCTTTTGTTTGAGCTTTTCTGTGGCCCGCAAATCATCTTTCTCGAGGTTTCGGAGGTGTTTAAAGCCGGCATCTCTCATAATTTCATATTGTGTTCGCGGAGGCGACACTGAGCGGTTGGCATCTTCCCTGTCGTCATCTTCGGAGCTCGAATAGTCCGTTGAAATGTCGCCTTCGCCAGAAACACGTGCTCTTTTTCTCTGGAAATCAATTCAGAATAAAGAAAATCCCTCTCTTCCTCCATGGAGATAGAGCCACAGACGAGACAAGTGCTTACAGGTTGTGTTTCGTTGACACGCATGGAACGCGCATCCTGCTCTCCCATAGGTTGAGCGTCGTCGTCCAGGTGTTCGCCGTTGCCAAAAGCTCGTCGGCCCCGTTTAGAGGATGCCATCGTCAGCACAATGCGAAAAGCCGACTACAAGAATCTCAGTGCCGTAAAGGCTTGGGTGCTCTGCGTTGCGGAATATGAATGGCTACGCAAAGTTGAGGATACGCGACGACGTGATCGTGTCGCGTTTTTTAATCATGCAGTATTTTAACTAGTTGAAGCTAATTTTGGCGAGCCAAGGCGCGGTCTGAAAACTGACGAGGAATTGATTTATTAGTAACATAACAACTTAAAACGTTGCACGCACGTGCACGCGGATGCGAACACTGGGTTAATGCCAGGCCACACACACGCTTAGACTCGCAAGGTGCACCTTTTTTGCCCGCTCGTACGCACCATGCACATAATGGACGTTCCATCGTCTCAAGACCTAGAGTCTGCCGCCCAAGGGGCCGTTGGAGGAGCCGCCGGAGGAGTCGCGCCTCTGCCGACGCCGCCGCCGCTGCCGGTGGTAAAACACGGACAAGGGGCTCAACCGGAACGAGCCGGTGACGTGGCGCTTCCGCAAGTGGCCGGGATCGAGGCGCCGCCAGAGAGGCTCGGGGAGGAAGTACCGCCTCTCTCTCCCTCGCCTCTCTTTGACTCCTTCGACGATCTCTACGACTTTGTCCAGGGTTTCTGCCGTGACAATGGAGCCGGCTTAGTGAGGTCTACGTCTCGCAAGCGTGCCTGTCAAGGGCAGCAGCTCCTATGTTACGTCATTTTTGTCTGTGACCGTGGTCCTCGTCGTGCCTCTCAAAGTGCCGGAATACGGAGATCATCAACGCAAAAACTTGACTGTCCCGTCAAGATCACTGCCTCGGCGTCCAAAGATTGGAAATGGTCCTACCGAGTTCAGGGAGAGCACAATCATTGCAAGTCGCTGGACCCGTCCGCACATAACATTCATCGCCGGCGAACGCAGCAGCAGCAGCAGCTCGAGAAGGTTCTGTCCAAACACAAAACTCTCTTCGCCCGAGAATTTGCTTCCATCATCCGAGACTTGTCGGCCTCTTCCGAAACGTTCTTTCGACAACGGGACATTTATAACGATCGACAGAGACCTTTCCCGGAAATGATGTCGAGTCGTTTCTGCGCAGCGTGCAACGTTATGGGAAGGCTAACGGCGGCGCAATCGGCGGCCGGCCGATGAGCGACGGTGGAGGGTAAAGGGAGTTTACGATGCTCAGCCTCCTGGATCCGTCAAATGCCAAGAAGAAAATTGGATGGCATCGAGCCTCTCATGCTACATTATGCGTCGCGGATTCGCGATTCGGCACAGCGACTCACCTTGGAGAAATTTCAAAACTCCACCAACCAAATGGAAGCTTCCCGTGACCAAGACGTCCATTATCGTCCCACCTGAGTTGATACCTCGTATGAACTCGATGGCATCTTCTATGGATGGCAGTACGACAATTTCGGCAGTTTGATCCAGTCGACGCCAAGTTTCCGCCAGCTCGCGTTGCAATGCCAGACTCTTGAGCTCTGCTGGGTCGAGATTGAAATTGGTCTGATCTTAAGAATGGCGTGTCAGCCAGTCAAGTTTGTCGAAAAAACTATAAGGGAGCGGGGAATGCCGGCTCACCATCATCCCAGGACCCGTCTCTGTAGGTAATGTTGGTACAGAAGATAGCATAGCAAGGCCTTACGGCGCATGTGTCGTGTAGCGTCCGGTAGACGGCCCTGAGCAGAGCATGCGCGTCTCTAGTGGACTGTTGATTGAATAGCAGGGCGCTGGGGCGTTTCCTGTAAGCTCATCAGCCATCATGTACGATGCATGACCTGCTCGATTTTCAGAACAAACATTTTTCGCGTCGACCGGCTAAACCACCGACAAGCGATTTCTAAGCTCTGCTCGTTGTGTGCACCGTCCAGGTGCCAGTTTTGCTTTTCTGTCGCCAGAATCTCGCACCGGCCTCTCCATTTCAGATTCTCCAGCCCCTCGACAAACTGTATCGGAAGCCGGTCGTTACGATGCTCAACCGGGGCTTGGATACCTGCAAGAGCTTTGTATGCGAGTTCGACGGCGAGGGAGGCATTTCTCTTCTGGTAGCCTTCGGGCGGCAGGAGATTGACGTTTCTTAGGGCTGGATTGACCGTCGTCACTTCTGTGAGCTTGACTCCCTTCTCTTCCGCCCTCTCCTCAAGGACTTTCATGGCTTCGGGAACTTGTGCCGTGGTCAGTGCCGGACATCCAGTCTTCATGATGCCAGCTTTATGCCATGCTATGAGCTGAATAGTATTACCCAGTGTTAGAACGTGATCGATGCCTAGGGTGGTGATGGCTGTTGCTAAAGGCTTGTCAATGACATTCGTCGAATCGAACTCTCCGCCGACGCCGACTTCGTAAATTGCCACATCGACGTTTTCCTGCATGAAAGCGTGAAAGGACATGAGGGTCAAGAGGCGAAAGTACGAAGGTTTGTCTGCCACCGAGTCGCGGTCTTGGCGGGCTGCCGAAATTTCCAGGGCATTCCAGACATCGAAGAAGTACTTGGCGAACAGCTGCTCAGAGATTGGCTGCGAGTTGATGGTGATACGCTCACGCACAGTCACGAGATGAGGAGACGTGTAAAGGCCAATTTTGCGCGGCAGCTGCGTCGTGTCCTGGAAGCGCTGCAGGATGGCGTTTGTCATGGCGCAGGTTGATCCCTTACCCTTTGTCCCGGCGACGTGTATGATGTTCATTCGGTTCAAGTCTCGCGGCTGACATGGTCAGTAAGAGTCGCGGCCGTGGAGACACGGTAGCCTACAGAGTAGCCGATGAGGCGGAGCCACCGTCTCATCTTTCTCAACGAGTCCGAGTCAAGCTTGTAGCCCTGCTGCCGTCTCTTGTCCAGGGCTGCATAGCCCGACTGAGTCGAGTTGAGTAACATGAGGGCGTCCTTTGGGACATCAGAGCTGTCATAATCTCGATCGTGTGGCTGGGCCTAGACCGTGAGAAGGCTGCACAACTGACATGATACGTGAAACTGGAAAATTGCCTGGTGCCAATGATCATTGCGTCGTGGCGAGCAATGTA
The DNA here is from genome assembly GCA_000758425.1 of Nilaparvata lugens yeast-like symbiont. Taxonomy (NCBI): domain Eukaryota; kingdom Fungi; phylum Ascomycota; species Nilaparvata lugens yeast-like symbiont. Next base: position 180,754 of record KN173769.1, on the reverse strand, counting down.
GCGCGATACTTGAATATGAGGTCTTGGCCGGACTATACTCATGCCGAAAGGTGATGATGGCGCGCTGTAAGCTGATTCATGACCCTTTTGGCAAGATGGAAGCGGAGACCGAGGCGCTGGTGATTACAAGGAAGCCTGTCCACGCCGTTTCGTCATCGCAAGCAAAGCAAGTGTCAATGAGTTGATGAAACACAGAAATCAGTAAAGTGCCGTTCCGTTGCGCAACCAGAAGACCTGCAGGCGTGTGCCAGGTGAAAGGAAGGGAACGGATGAGAGAAGGCAATCTTACGCTCAAAATAGAAAAAAAGCCAGAGACAGACGGTGTCCGGATGATCACGTGACTAGTTTCATACGTTGCTTCAGAGTTGGAGATCGATCGTGTAGATCTGGGGGGCG
>KN173769.1:166493-178336 GCA_000758425.1 Nilaparvata lugens yeast-like symbiont | reverse complement strand
GTCAAAAGAATTCGCGCAGAGTGGCCTTCTCACGGTCTGCCAGGGCGCAGATATCGAAACCGCCACGGATCTTGTGCATGGAAGGCCGCCGATTCTTCTGTTAGAATAATCACTCGACTACTTCCATGTCGTGGCGGCCGTGACGGTCGACCTTGCTGCCGAGGTTGTCTCAGGATTCACCTTCCAGGCTGCCTCGGCCGCCCTTTCCCTTTCGTGCTAGGGCAGGACCACGGCGGCCGCATTTTATCTGCGCAGATAGTTGCTGCAAACGATTATGTACAGGGCTCTCACACGCGGAATCATTGTCTCTGTTCTCGCCTATCTCCTGGCATTTGATTCACAATCCGCACCGGGTTTTTCACAGTAGCGACGCGGTCGAACGGGGGAAAGCATTAGGTTAAAACAATTCTCAGCGTCTAGATCGGGTTCTGAAAGCTGGTCTCATCGCTCCCTTGCTTGAAAGCTGGTCACCATCTGAAACTCGCTCGGTTGCTGTTGATGTCGATTCGCATCTACGTTCCCTGTCAACCCAAAGTAACGGCTGCAAAAAAACACATAGATACCATTTGGGACACTCGAACTTGAAGGAACGCTGATTTTTGAAGGGATCGACGACACCGTTTTTCCTGTACGGCGTTGTGATTGATGGTCGCACTGGATAGTGGCCTGCTTATTCCTGGCCTTGACCCTGGCCAAATCGTTTTACGAGTCCTTACCGCAAGACGTGAAAAGGCGTTGCGTGAATGAAGCTTCAACTTGAGAAAAATACCTCTTCAGAAAGCCAGGGAGCTCCTGGTTGGGTCCTATTTTTTCAGAGCCATCGTCCAGTTGCTCCTCGTTTTGAGGCCGAACTGTCGCGTGGTATCAGTATAAGCCGGTAATGCAAGCTAGTAGCGAGGATCCAAGCGGTCAATCCGGTCACCTCGTTGCCTGCTCTCTACAGCGCGTAGCGTACAGGGACGCCTGTGAGAGTGAATGTAGATTTGAATCCCTAGAAAAAGATATTCCCTCCGTGGCCGCGATAAGCGGCGCCCTTTCTTGAACGCATGGCGTCTGCGCCTGTGGATACGCGTACGACGTGACCAAAACCCTTACCGTCGTCCGCCTGGTGCCTCAGGCACTAAGTGCATCCGCGGTATCCTCAGTAGGGAACTAGGCTCGAGGTTGCAATTACTAAGGTTTTATCCTACCTGGGCCACTCAATATTTATGCAACTTCTCAGTAATGCTATCTATGCATCACGACAGGGACCACGGGGGGTCCTCGCATTGTTCAGTTCCGACCTATCCCCTGATTCGAACTTCCTGAAAAATAACATTTATAGAGCATAGTTAGAACCGCTGGATAGAAGAGGACAGACGCCTTATGGTTTGAAAAGTAAACTTTTGCTGCAGTCACACTTATTCCTCGTGATTCTACCACGAAACAGCTATGAGCCCGGACAGACTCCACGGCCTTCAATTCCCATCTAGTCATTATGATCGGACGATTGACGTGTCCTCGCACGACCGTCTTGCCGCCGAGTCTTTTCTCCAGCTTTATCAACTTCAGCTTCCTGCTTGCTTCAAAACGCGATTTTCACCATGGCCGACATCAGTGTCACCTCGCTTTCGACCAAGCCTGTCATTAGGCTCACAAAGCCTGAAGAGTGGACGAGATGGTATCGGTATATAAAGGTCGCGTATGAATCACATTGAGTGTGCAAGTATGTTGATCCAGAAACAAAGCTAGTGCCAGCAATTCCAGTTCGACCCTCGTATAAAGCGCCTCAAACTCGCACCGACCGGGCAACATCAGCAGGCCCGGAAAAAAGGACCTGATCAGCGGAGGCTAACTCGGTCTTAAATCACGGAGAGTTTGACTTTGAAAGGCAGTTTTGAATCACTGGTGAAGGCGAAGAGATTGATGAGCCCTCAGGTGGCTTCCACGTACCTCCTGAAGCGTTTATCCTAGGCACTCCGGAAGCTGCTGCGCTAGCGTTCTTCACAAACTTCCAGATCCCACAGTATAATTCTTATCACAGGGATTATCCCCGTGTCGATAAAATATTGACCTCACTGTCTGCCTTCGTCGTCAGCTCACTCTGCCCAGAATATGTGGCATACACGGCGGAAGCAGTGACCACTCGGAAGAAACTCCAGGTCCTGAAACAGAAGGCAGGCCAGTAAATTGGATGGAATTTCAGCTAGTAGAAGACCGTCTGCAACGCCTTTTGGGCCAAGATTTGAACAAAGTCAACTTGATGGATTGGGTGAACAATCTGATCGACACATTTGAGTTTTTTAAGAGCCCGATTTTGTGCTTTCTTCAACAGAGCAAGCGATTCGAATTTTTATCCGTGCAGTACAGCCAAAGTTTTCCTCGTTTGCGGAGGCCAAGCACATGGCTTTCCTCCCGGCCAGATCACTAAGAGAGATGCCTGCTCCGCTCGAGGATGTAATTGCTGAATTCCGAATACTGAAAGCAGACTCGACAAAGACACGGTTCAAAGCCTCGAATGACGCCTTAGCTGCCACATATTAAGGTCAAGACCAGAACGATTACTCTGCAAAGGGCAAAAAAGGAAAAAAGAAAAAACTCAACAAACGACCAGTCAAGTCAACCTGAGAAGACAGTATCGTTCGTGTTCCCGGAAGCATGTCCCCTAAGGAGAAGAAGAGCACTGGAAATCGTGATTTTATGCGATCCCTGAATCGAAACCTGCGCATCTCAAGGTTCGCCTGAACAAATAACTTCTGAAATCAGTCGCCAAGGAATTCTCGTCGAATCCAGTTCTGAAAGCCAAGGTAGATCAATGGAAGAAGGATAAAAAACTGACAACGACGACACCGCAAATTCTTCAACTACCGGAGGAGGAGTGGAGGAAATCGGTGACGCGTTCGTATCCTTTGAGCTCATGAGCAACAATGCTAGAGGTGACGACGGCAAACGTACCACACACGGTACCGCAATCTCGACAGCGTTCTCTTCATCTTCCGTTGAATAATATCGGCGGCATAAGACGATATCAAAAAACCGAATGCTCTTAGACGGCGGCTCAAATCGTCATGTATTCAACAAAGCCGCCTGGTTTTCCAAAATCGACTTCACCCAAACGGCCAAGCTCCATTTCCGTACTCAAGTTATCGATTCCAGGGAATAGGGACGGTGAACTTTGTCACTGACACTGCTTTTGCGGTGACTGCTGAACGTTTTGTTTATTCGCAACTTCCAAACCAACATTGTGTCACTTATCAAGTTCACTCACAAAGGCTATTCCTGGGAGTCACTCAGTCAACGACTCTGGAATCCCTAAAAAACGCTTGGTGCGCTATACCGAGACCAAGTGGGACCAGAACTGGATCAATATCGACTCCAAGGATAGTTTTGCCGTTTTTAAAGACTCGAGAACCCAATGCCTTGACCAGTACTCCGGCGACTTTATGACACGCCAGTTTATTTACTTAGTTATTTATTTAATCGTACGCTAGGGGCTATTTAAAGCATCTAGTACCTCAATCATTATTCTCAGTAGGGGAAAACCCTCCTGGACATAAAACCAGCTGCCAGTTGGCTGCCCAGTGGGGCACAGTGCGGTTGTCGGTAAGTAGGAGATATTGTGCAAGGCGAGAGACCTGCTCTCGCCGGCAATTATCCAAGGCACGCCAGGTTAGGTCATCCAGGAGCCAACACAATGCGAGAGGTTTACAAGCAACCCGGAGTACAGATCAAAGCTCCGACTGAAGAAATTCCGGTTTGCAAATGCGAAATCTGGGCCACCTCAAAAATTAAGAAGATGAAATCGCGTGTTCCAGACGAAGTGACTTCCCCAACAAAACCTTACGCTGTGGTTTCAGTTGACACATCTTCCAGCCCGGCGCTGCTCATAACGGTTCGAGTTTTTTTCGCCCTGTTTACCTGCACTTTCACCGGTTTTCGACACCTTTATGAATTGCAAGATAAGCCAGAGATCCAATATGCTTATGAGGGGCTAAAAATGGGCTGAGAGGAAGTACGGCTGCCCAATCACCAAAGCTATCCCTGACAACGAGACTTCGTTCCTCACCGACGATTTTATATCCACCCGTCCGGAACTTGAGACGCAAAAGTCTTCTCCCGGCCAGCCACATAATAACGGCCATGCCGAGCGACCCGGAGAGGTGGTTCTGCAGGTAGTAGTCATCCTGATCGATCAGTCGGGATTCGATTATAATATGTGACCCTGAGCCGCTGAAGTGGCAGTCTATCTCCTGAACCGAACACCTGTGAATAAGGGGGCCGAGTGCCTCTCACCAATTACGAGACTGAACGTGTGGCTCAAAAATCAAAATCCCGGTTGGAAAGACCTGCCAGGGGTCAGGCCCGACTTGAGGCACCTTCGCGCGTTTGGCTTCAAAGCCTCGCCAATGACACGGGACCGAGTCAACAGCCAAGGTGAAAATTTGGCTCGCAGAGGCCACATTGGATGTCTTGTCGACTTTGTGTCTTCCACCCAATATCTGATGTGTATATTAGCACTGCCTCTGTGTATTTCGATGAAGCGACTTTCCATGGGGCTGACGAGCGTCAAGGGTTAGCCAACCAACAGCCAGAGCAGGTCACATGGATCAAGGCAAAAGAAGAATCACCCCAGTTTGAAGACCTTGACGAGAATTATCAAGAAGAGTCACGGCCAACATCCGACCCAGGACAGATTGACCTTCTCCAAGGTGAGGGGGCGGAAGAAGTTAGTTCAACTTCTCCAGATTAGCAATCTTTCTCCCTGGTAGAGCCTAGTTCTCAGGATGTACTTTCTTACTCGTTGGGTGAGCCTACGAGCCCCCAAGTTGAGACGATTGAGCCCCAAGCTCAGGATGAGCATTTGGCAACGCCGCCAGCCACGCCTCCGGAATTAGCATTCGCTCTGTCTGCGCCTTCGATTGAAAAGCCACACGTTTCTCCCACCACCTCGAAACTAAAAAGAAGCCCAAGGACGAACTGGTAGGCATCAGTGGAAGCAAGGTATGCAAGAAGAAATGGCCAACCTACAGGACTTAGGGACATATGAAGAAGTTTTCCAACTTCCGCGAAAAGCGAATCCGACCATACGATCAAGAAGGATACGTGACGGCCTATAAAGCCCGTATAGTTGTTCATGGCGACCTTCAGCCTCATTCAAACTTGCTTTTGTCAGCTTGCACTCTGGCTGCACGAACTTTCCGCTTGCTGATGGCAATCGTCGCCTATTTTGACTTTAGACTCGTCAATATGGCTTCGTCAATGCGTTTTGTAACGCGAGACTTGATGAGGAAGTGTTCTGTCGGCTCCCTGATAGGTTTCTCTGGAAGTTGATAAAAGCCCTTTATGGGTTTAAGACACTTTCCACTCCTATGGTACAAAGAACTGACCACATGGTTAATTGACCAACGAAAAAGGATTCTGATTCTGGAGGACCTATGCGTGTTCAGGCTTGGTGAGTTGTCCATGTTCTATGTGGAATGACTTTGTGGACTTTTTCGTCGAGAAAATCAGAAAGAGTATGAGCTTTTTCACAGCCAACTCATTCAGCGATTCAACACCAAGTTTCTCAGATAATTGCGGCGGTTTCATGGGATTGAGATTATCCGCGATCGGGATAAACGACGCCTCTGGCTCAAGCCAAAAATCGTACATTGAAAAAATCTCCTTCAGGTTTAATTGCAATCAGGTTAACCGATCGCCTCGACAACCTCTCGGGTCTCAGACCTCCAAACCATTTGAAACAACAGCAACGGAGCGAGACATAAGTAGCTATCAATCACTCGTCGGCTCGATGATGTACGCCATGATTATCACAAGGCCCGACATTACTTCTGCTTGAGCAAAACTCTACCGTTTTCTCCAGAATCCGTCTCCAGAGCATATGGAGGCGGCACGAGGTGTTATCGTCTACCTCTTTCACACGCGAGATCTTGGTGTCCGATTTTGCGGAAATAACGATGCCAGTAACCGCGTTGCAGAAGTCATGACTGATGCCTCGTTTGGTGACAACATTGATCGTTAAACTCTTTGGAGGTCCTGTGGTGTACAAGTCCGGCAAACAAAACACCGTGACGACATCGTCAACCGAAGCTGAATTGCTGAGACTCGCCCAGGTTGCGAAAGAGCTGCTCACATTCGAACGTCTCTGCAAAGAAATTCAGCTGGACTTGAATGAAGAAATACCAATTCAATGTGACAATAAACAAATGGTTCGACTGACTCAAGAGGAAATAGCCAAGTTGGTTACCAAGTTACGACACGTCGATATCCATCATTGGGTTCGACAAGCATGTGGGCCTCGGCTCCACTCTCGACCAACCAAGCCCCTCGGGAGCTTGAGGTCTGCTGCTTTCGCTTTTCCCCTTTTTCTTTCTCTTCAACTTCAGGATACTCGTTACATGCTAGGCTAGTTGTCAAAACCAAGCCCAGACCATTACAAGAAGAAACTCAAGAAGGAAACTTAGTTTTTATCTAGAAACATAAATTTCCTGACATCGAGCACTGAAGGACAGAGAAGAGGTAGAGCAAAAGGTTCATTGATTCTGATTCCCATCCTGTTCACTGGAAGACTTTTGGCTTTCACAACTTCAGCAGTGCCTGGTGTGTGTTATATGACAGAAATCTTGTCGGAGAGGCCGGGTGTAACGGAGAGTATTGAGATCTCGTGCTGAGATGCCAAGTCAGGCTTTATATGAGCAGTATGGGTCAAAGACACAATATTCCGTCAAGGAGAAATCCTCATCAAAGTAAAACTCAGATGCTTAGATTGATCACTAAAGAACTGAACTACAACTATGAGGTAGAAGAGACTGGTCTTTATTTACTTTTGTTTCTTCATTCTCTTCCTTCTTCATTAATCTTTTTGTTCACTTCTTCATTGATCGAGTCGTTTGTCATTTTTACTCTGTGCTCAAGCGATGTTTCTTGTGGCTTAGTGCCATCCTTCTGAGCCACTACTGTATGTGGCTCAGTGCCGATATCTGAGCCACATCACATGGCATCAGCATCCGGTGGTTTGGGCGCGATTCTCATAGGCTGAATGGCCGCTTCCTGCTGCTTTGTAACACTGGGGCCCGAAATAATTCCTGGCTGCGACGCGTACTGAGTCCATTGAACGGGCGGACTTGCAAACGGCAAGAGACGGACAAATCAACGTCCTCTCGTCGACACGCGACACGCGACATGTGATAACAATGACTGGCTTCCTAGATTTCCGGGAATTTACCAGGGTATTTGGCAGACGCGTTGGCGGCAGCATCTGCTACGCAACCTACCCAGGACACCATGGATTGAGATTACAAACGACGATCAAATCAATCAATTAGAAGTCGGATCGGTACGATATCGATCGAGCAGGATTCAAAATTAAGTGATTGAAATTGAAACCGACTCGATTAATCGATTGTACGATCGATTTCCAGAGTCAAATCTGTGTTTGAGCATGCTTTGTAGGTCCCGTGGCGATAGATCCGATGAAGCTAGGTACAGGAAAAGGTCTCTCTTTGTATGTACAGGGCTCGTGTGTCCATATTGCGGGACCATGAGTCTGGCCAGCTCGTAGATGACTTTCAAGTTGACTCTGTCTTTTTTTCTTTTTCTTTTCATTGATGATAGGACACGCTGAAAATACGGAACGAGCCGGTGCCAAGACCATCCCAGTCCACCGCGGATGCGTGATTATCGACGTGTCTCTGAGACTTGAGTCTTGCGTAGCGGTTGGCCTCCTTGCTGGGGCTCAGGCTGTACAGGGCTCCATTCGGGTTGTACCTGATGGTGAAGGCCTGCGCCTTGCTGACGTCCGCATCAAGGCTGCCTTTCCTGGGCACGCGAGATATGTATTTCTTGTCGGTGGCAGACTGGATCAGGAAGCTGGCTGCAGCACCGCGAACGGCATGCACGATCCAGCGCTGGCGTATGTCGTCGTGGCGCGCCCAGGCCTCGAGCAACTCGACGGAGCGCCCGTCGCGGTTTGTCAGGGCCTGTCAGCCCATTTCAAAAGTCAGAAACCGGCCCTCGGTGAGCCGGCCACGCACTCGCTTGAAGCCTTGTTCGACCAAGCGACTGAGGTCTTGGTTTGCATTCTTGAGGCCATAGGGAATGGGCGGTTGCGGCGACGGAAAGTCCGATAGACACCTGGCAGGCCCTACCCACGACCCGGTCAACGAGCCGAGGGTCAGGTTTCCGGAATAAGTGATCGCGGGGATCCTCAGCCAATTTCTCGGGCGTGGCCACGCGTGCGATGTGAGGCACGGACAGGTCGGGCTGTCCGGAAGGTGAGACTGGTCAGCAAGCCAACGGCTCCCCGTGCTTGCCGCACGAGGTCATGAGTCTGACTCTGGGAGGTTGACACTCCGTCACGGGCTCACTCACCTTGGTGAAGTCGAACGCGTTGACGAGGTTGGACATATAAAGGCGACGCCATGGTGTCATCTCTTTGCTGAAGACGCCCCGATAGCCGTTGACAGCTGCCCATTGCTCGACGAACATGATGTCGGAGGTGTGATCGGCGGGCTCGGTGAAGACGTGACCACCCCTGATTCAAGGGGAGATGATGTAGCGAGGTATTCTCCAGCCTGTTCACGGGGGAGGGGAGAGATGGAGAGTATGTTAGCCTGCAGCTCGTCTCGTCATCCCCGACGGTTTCTCGGATCAAGCAAGAGCGTCGCAAGCTGGGCGTCGGGCAACTCTAAGGGTCGACGCATGCTGAACGAACTCACCGGGGCCGACGGGAAAATTTCCGAACTGCTTAAAGGGGTCGTCGAGATACTCGCCCGGCGTCTCCTTTCCGGGCACCTGGGGCACCATGTGGTCGGCCCAGCCACCTTGCTCTGGGAGAAAAAGGGAAAGTGAGCACAAGCCACGCGCGATGGTATCTGGAACAAAGCGGGCTTCACTGCCGGCTCCAGTGGGCTTTCTCACCATCGTAGCTGATGATCAGGACCGTCTCGTTGTAGGCCGGGCTTTTGGTGACGGCCTCGACCACTCTACGCTGCAACCAGGCGCCGTCAACGGGCCTGTTGAGCGGGTGCTCGGCCAGCTCCTGCGGGCCGACGATCCAGCTGACTTGAGGCAGTGTCCCGTCGGCCGCGTGGGCGAAGAAGCTGTCCAGGCCAGGGTAGGAGTTGCCCCTTTGGCGCAGGGGGGAGCCCTTGGGTGCGAGTTGATACTGCTCAAAGTAGGCCAGCATGTTGTCTTTGAAATTGTCAAAGTCCTGCCACACTTGCCAGGAGATGCCAGCCTCCTGCAAATACTCGGGAAACGTCTTCCACACGAAGGGGAAGCAGTTCAGGCGGGGCGCCTCGCATCCTAGACGAAGGATAAGACGATGGTCAACCTCAGACTGGCACCCCATAAAGGCTTGTAGTAGGGAGAAGGACATGAAGGAGGGAGAAGAGGAGGAAGAAGAGCAGCAGAAAAGACAGACCTGGCGTGGCCGTGTTGTCGATGATCAACGCCCCCTCCCCGTCTCGGTTGGAGGGAGAGCCGGGAACGTTGATAGAAGCGCTCATCTACATAATGCAGTTCGGGTCTGTGGCAGCCAGGACGCTGAGTGGTCATGTCGAGGATGGTCCAGCCTTCGGCGATGTTGAAATGTGTGGGCAGGTCGTTGCGGGTGAAATATGCCAGGCTGTAGCCGCCATTGGCACCGGTCCAGTTCCTGCCCAGGCCGCCCTGGTAGGCGGCGTGCATTGCGGCCCAGCCGTTGTCGCCGGCTCCCATGCATTGCGTTGCTCTCTTCCAATTTCCACCGAGGTAGTTGATGTGCCACGGCTTTAGTATATCTACGCCGTTGTGCGAAGATCCAATCGGTCTGAGAGACAGAGTCAGCTGACACGTTGACAAGTGGAACAGCCGCAGTCTAGCCACGCACATGCACGCGTAAATACACGTAGGATAGAGAAGGTAGGGGGCACTTACTGCTCGAAGACTGACCTCCCATCCGGGTTGACCTGCACATTCGGGTCCGCAAAGCCTCGGATGCCTGCCATGGTTCCAAAGTACTGCCGTCATGTGAATTGTGAGCTTCCATTACGTATCTTCCGAACAAGGTCGAGGAGCCGACTGACGTGGTCAAAGGCTCGGTTCTCCTGCATGAACAGAACGATATGCTTCACTTGCTGGAGCGAAGCCGCCCCGACCAAGGCCAGAGCTGAGGGCCAGAAGACAGAGCTCTTGGGCAACATGGCTGCAGCTGCGCTCTTAATTTTGCCGCTCAGGTTCGACGGGCGAGGAGAAAGTAAGAAGCCACCGCCGGCGAAGACGACGACGGCAACGCTTCCAACATGCCACTCTTGTTCAAGTGATTTTCTCTTCAACTCTCACGGGAGAGGCCGGTAAACGATGAGCGCAGCAAGAGAGACGGACGGCGGCTGCGAGAAAATGCCTCGCAAAAGGGGGAAACAAGGGTAGAATGCGCGAGGTCGCTCCGAGGTCAGATATATCACGAGGGAGTTCGGACAGCAGGGTAACACTAGGCCAGAAGCTAATGGTGAACTAGCTCGTGTCTGGGGCGGCGCCCGACTCGGCTTCTTCTCCTGTTGAGGTTTTGCTGTGTGCGTGTGTGCGTGTACATGTGTATGTGCGTGAATGGGCGTTGGCACCTTACATGGGCCAACGTGGTCTCCGACGGCTTGGAGGATGCAACCCAAGGATGAGCAGGGTCAGGGGACAAGCTGGAATCGGGGATCAGGCCACTGCCTGGCCACGGAGCGAGGTCCCATAGTTGATGTCTCACGCCTCTCTTGCTGCTCGCGCTCCTTTGCCCGGCCCAGCCGACCAGCTTTTGGTTGGTGCCACAACTCTCGAGGGGGCTTGTTGGACAGCGGAGAGACGGAGTGCTAACCAGGGAGGAGGCGGGGTGATCACGAGTGTGGAGAGAGAGAGAGGTAGAAAGAGAGAGGCAGACGGAGAGACAGACGGTGAGACAGGCTGAGAAAGCAGGGAGGAAACCACGTGCGAGTCGACCCAGCCAGATGGTCCCCCGCGGAGACGACAACGTGCTCCGTCGAGGCTGGGATGCCATGCCGAGGGAGTTGCCGACATGTCGGCCCTGGATGCCACAGGGCTGGTTGGCCTTGTCACTGACTAGTCTCCTATTGCTCGGGGCACGCAGCAGGCCTGAGCACCGTGGCGTTTGTATCCAAGGTCCGCCCCCGGTGGCTATTGTCCCGGCGTGCTTCTTTGCCAATGCTCAGGGTAGCACCCGCTGCGACGTATCTCTCACCCCTCCCTTGCATAGCACATGGGGCCTAACCAAGGACGAGGGGGGTTCGGGCTAGCCAAGCTTTGATGCTCGCTCGGTCGCCGGTTCCCCAAAGGCGACACTGCAGCTCGAGGCAAGACATATAGCCTGCTGTGCCCGTCGCATGTCGATGCCCCCAAGGCAGGGCCTGAGGGCGTGCACGACCAGCTACGGCGAAGAGCGGTCTCGGCGATATATACCGCGCGGATGAATCACCACCCACTCGGCCCTGCGCATGTCCAGGAGCACCGGCTTCTCGCTGCCGGAACAGCAGACGAGAATGGCGCCATGCCAGGCGCAAAGCTCCGGACGGGCGTCCGGCGACGCTCCTCTCGACACCGGCAATGCCTGGCTGTCGTGGCTTCAGCCGTTTTCTGCCTCAGCACCGCCGTCTTGTATTTGGCCTTGGTCCATTCCACCGGTGCCTTGCGGACAAGGGCGGTAGGCAAGGCTGTTGCCGTCGGGACTAAACCGGGCGACGGCGTGCATGGCACCGGGCAGGACAGGTTTGCCCTTCACCCCGAGCAGTGCGTGTTTCGTGGACCCCGGAACATTCGCTTGGCATGGACGTCACCAAGGCAACGAGGCGCCCGACGGCGTCCGCAAAGCCGTCTATCTCATC
>KN173769.1:155410-165996 GCA_000758425.1 Nilaparvata lugens yeast-like symbiont | reverse complement strand
CCCCGGGGGCCTCCTCGGCAGAGCTCAGCATCCTGCTGGACAAGGAGTGAGTTTGCCTTCCCCCGAGACGGCCCGTCCGCTTGCGACCACCGGCAAGACTGATCATAGCCTACTTTTTTTGGCCAAGAACATGGGCTTGACTAACTTTGCCCTCGTGCGGAACCAGTCTTTTCCTCTGCACTGGAAGGGCAACCGAGCTGCCGGTGCGGTCCCCGGCAACGACGACGATCTACGAGGGTCGACCCGTGTCGCACTTTAGCCTCGCCCAGGCGTCCGGGGTAGAGCTCGCTGCCTCCCCACCGGTCGTGGGACGGCCGGTGAAAACAGCCGTGCTGTACACGGCCATGCAAGTGCGTGCGGCGAACCACAACCGGCCCGTCGGCACCGTCAACCACACCTCATGGGCCGTGTCCGAACCCAGGGCGCGCCCGCTTCTCGCACTGGACCAGGCGCAGTGGCCAGCCGCCGTGCCACAGCCAACGTCGGTCCAGTGCTTCAAGGTCCCCTGGCTCCGCACTGCGGGCCAGGACGGATGGATGGAGCTTGTGCTCAAAAATTTGGACGACAAGGGGCATCCCTTTCACCTGGTGAGACGAGACGAGACGAGACGGGAGGGCACGGCCACCTTGACCTGTGCTGCCGGGTTCTGCCCCATCTTCTTACTCTGCTCCCGAGCTGACCCATGGTCACAGCACGGCTTTCGTTTCTTCGTCCTCTCCAGGCGCCAATTCCAGCCCGGCGAGGTCGCCGGCTACAATCCTCTGGATCCGAAGGCCGCCGCCCGCGTCGCCCCGGTCAATCCCGAGATACCCCTAGGGAAGGATACGGTCTATGTGCCGGCCATGGGCTACGTGGTACTGCGGCTGCCACTTGACAACGACGGCCTGTGGCTCCTTCACTGCCACGTCCTGTGGCATCAGGCCGTCGGCATGGGTATCGTGCTCCAGGTCGGCCAGCTTACAGTCGAGCTGCGGCAGCGCGCTTCGGCCTCGTGTCCGGCCTGACCGGCCCAAGCCTTCAGACCCTGTGGTGCCGGTGGGAGGACAGCTCGCCGTCTTTACCGCGGCCGGACCGAATGCTGGCCCGGGCAACAGCAGCGGCCCGTGGGCTGTGCGACGTGCGAACCTTGGTTCTGAACGGAGCCTTTCCGAGTTGTTGCACAAGGAAAAGGCGCATCAACATCAGCCCGGAACTGGAAGGCGGCGAGGAGGGACAAAAAATGGGGCTTCAGGCGGAGTGGAAGCCGGGCCGGAATCTGGCGGCCGCGAGCCTGCTTCGAAAAGCTTGCGCAGCGAGAATGCGACTCGAGGAGGAGCAGTCACATGCTGCAGTCACGCCTATTACTTCTTGTGGGTATTGTTTGTGCCGACAAGCCGTCAGGGATGCGTCGCACACCTCGGCTGTGTTTGCTGGCCTGCGTCGATGATGCCGGTAGTTTTATAGAGAAATATGTCAACTTGAATATATAAATGTATAAAGCTTATCTACTTATGCGTATAATATGTATCAGTTGTTCTTGCCATCCCTACTCTTCCCCCCTTTCAGCCGCATTTCCTCGGCACCGTCTCTCATCTCCCATCTCCCAGGCTCAAGGCCACCATGTTGCGCTCGTGCGAGGGCGCCGTAACGCCCTTCCGCTTGGCCGTGCCCGACTCGACCCTGCGGCAGCTGCAAGACAAGCTCGCGGCGGCGGCGCTGCCCCCGGCCGTGGCCTTCTCCGACAACCGGAGCTACGGCGTGCCGCTGAGCGACATGGACCGCCTCATCGGCCGCTGGAAGGACGGCTTCGACTGGCGCGCGCACGAGGCCCGGATCAACGCCGTGCTGCCGCAGTTCACGACCAGCGTCGCCGTCGACGGCTTCGCGCCCCTCGTCTTGCACTTTGTCCATCAGCCCGCCGTCGACGCGCACAATAGCATCCCGCTCCTGTTCTGCCATGGCTGTGCGTTCGTTCTGCCGCGCCTCCCTGACTGCTTGTGACCGGCTCGTGCTGATGATGATGCGTCCAAGCACAGGGCCTGGGAGTTTCCTCGAGGTTGTCAAGATCCTGTCCTTGCTCACCAACCCCAAGCACGGCCCTTCCTTTCATGTTGTCGCTCCCTCGTTGCCCAACTTTGACTTCTCCGCCACCGTCTCGGCCGAGGGCTTCGGCCTGCCCCAGTACGCCGAGTGTCTGCACAAGCTCATGCTCCAGCTAGGCTACGAGAGATACGGTGTGCACCCCCCTTGCCCGCCCACACGCCAGAGACGCCCCCAACGTCTGATCCGTCATTGTCGCCCAGTCACTCAGGGCGGAGACTGGAGCTCTCTCATCACCCGCTCCATGGGCCTTCAGTATCCTGCCCACTACCTGGCCTCGCATGTCAACTTTCTCATCGTACGGCCGTCCTTGTTTCGCTCTCTATAGCTCGGCGTCCACCACCTTGTCGGCTGGTTCTCCGACTACGAACGGGCCGCCCTCTCGCGCATCGCCTGGTACTTGCGAGATAGCTCCGGCTACATGCTGCTGCAGAGCAGCAAGCCGCACACCCTGGGCTTCGCCCTCGCCGACTCGCCCGTCGCCCTCCTGGCCTGGATCTACGAGAAGATGAGGGACTGGAGCGATGACTATCCCTGGAGCGACGACGAGATCCTTACCTGGGTCTCCATCTACTACTTTTTCACTGCCGGTCCAGCCGCCACGCGTCTGCATCTACTATGAGGGTTGCCCACGCGTCGCTCGAGCTCACCAACAAGAGCATGGGTCATATTGCCCAACGTACCCCTCGGGCATATCCTACTTCCTCAAGGAGATTATTGCCACGCCCAGGGCGTTGGCCCGGGCGTCGGGACCCGTCGTCTTCGAGACTGAGCATGCAGACGGCGGCCATTTCGCCGCATACGAGCGTCCGGTGGCGCTTGCTGCAGATTTGGGGCGTATGTTTGCCAGCGAGGGTGGTGCTTCAGACGTGACTCGCAAGTTCCAATCGCGCACTGGATTCAACGAAACCCTGGGCCTCGAAAAAAAGCATATGGTCCATCTGAGCTAGACAGATGACCCTCGGTGTACTCCAAGCATCTCAAGCCCACGTCAAGCTACAGACCGTCGCCGTCCTCCTCCTCCAGATCTCCCATCGCAAACCCAAGCGGTCGGCATTATGACCGCCTCGTCTGGCACATTTGTCCGTCTTTCCTGACGTGCCAGAACTCGCTCCCGACACCCGCGGTCGCATACAGCAAGCCCCGCGGGTCATATCGCCTCTTGATGTTCACCAGCGCTGGGTAGTTGGCGCCGAAGAAGACGCGCTGGAAGTCAGGCTGCTGGAAGTCGGCCTCGTTCATGTAGGCACCCGAACCCTCCGTGGCCGCTTCGAGCACCGGCATGATTTCGTGCGTCATTCTATCTTGCTCGGCGGCCATGAGCTCCTGGGGCCTGTCGAAGCTCCATGCAAGAGAAACGGCGCAGGTGACAAGGACCTCGCGCCATTGAGGCAGGACAGCGTTCGCGCTCCCCAATCCAAAGCGCGATACATCGAGAGCGACACCCACAAAGGCCGCCTCATTAGACTCGAGCCAACGGATTGGGCGCGAAGCCGGCGAGGGCGGAACGAGAAATCAGGCGCCCGCCCAGGAGAGCGACGCCCACGGGAAGCGAGCGGCCAAAGTAGTGCGCCATGTGCTCGTGATAGCTGGAAAACTCGGTGATTTTCAGGTCCAGGGCGAGCCCGGTGGTGCAGACGGCCTCTCGGAACGGTCGTAGCGCCGCCTGCATGTCGGCCTTGGTCATGTTATATCCCGTCATCACGAGGACCCGGAAGACGCCCTGGTGAAAGGTGTAGGTGGCCGTCACGCCGGATCCGACGAGCGCGGGCAGGGCGGCGTGGAAGGAGTCTACGACTTGGTACAGCCGGTGTCGATGGCCCTCGGGAAGCGTGACCTCGAAAGATGCACCGGCCACCGTCGCGTCAGGATGAGCCCGAACGGTCACGGAGACGACGACGCCGAAATTGCCGCCGCCGCCGCTCAGCGCCCAGTACAGGTCCTGGTGCTGGGACGGCGATGCAGTGACCAGACGCCCCGATGGCGTCGCGACGTCGAAGCTCAACGCGTTGTAGGCCGCCAGTCCGAAGGCGGTGCTCAGGGCCGAGTGGCCACCTCCCTGGATGTAGCCCCCCGCGAGGCCGACAGTCGGAAACGCCGCCATCACTGCGACCAAGCCGGCATCGCGGCCAGCCTCCAGCGTCTCGAAGGTTTCGACGCCGGACCGAGCCTCAGAGCCCTGCCCGTGTACCGCTCATCGGCCCACTGCACGACCTGTGATCCTTTGAGGCGGTGCGTTCACACGGCGAGTGCGCCGGCGCCAGTCGACCGCCCAAGCAGATCGTGGCCGGTGTTGCGGATCACGAAGCGCAGGTTGTGCTTGTCGGCGAACTGGATCGCGGCCACGAAGTCGTCTGCGCTCCTCACATCGACGCTGTAACTCACGTAATTGCCCAGCAAGCAGCGCGTCTGTCTAGGCTGGAAGGGATCGCAACTGCGGTTGGCAAACAGTGGTGCCATGACCGACGACGGCGACTCCGCGGTCTTGTCGGGCCGGTCCCGTCGGGCTGGACCGCAACTCCACGGCTGCCCTGCTCCCTGTTCACCTCAAACCTCTCTCCTCAGCCTGAGGAGGCCTGCGGTGTGGCTGCCGTCAGATGTCGCATGCAGCCCGGTTCCGCGGCTTAGCACCGTGATCGTCGCTCCCCCGCATGGTCGGTCTGCCGCTGCTCACCGCCTATTGGCTCGAGATGGGCCGATGCCCCCAAGCCCACGGACTGGGAGGCGAGGCCTGCCATAGGCTCGCCGGAAGAGGCGGTTCTGGAAGGGCTTCAGGGGTCCGCCGAGCAGAGAAGGAGTTGCTAGTGGAGGAGCTTCAAGAAGTCTTGGCTGGGCCCACACCACATTCTGCGCTGTCCCATGCCGATTCGGAGTTCTGCAGCAGGACTAGCCTGTCGTTGGGCCCGTTGAGCGCTGCAATGTTGCCCTGTTCACCTCGGCATGCAACGTCTTCGGCGAACGGTCCAAGCACATCTGGGCCTGGTTCAACTGCTGCGCCTGCGAGCCTGCGGGCGCGGCCCGCTCCCCGGTCGTGTACGCACCAGTAACGTCCAATGCCGTCCGGTTGGAGAAGCAACAGGGGCAAACCATGCGTCGATCTCAAGACGGCGTGAGGCCTCCATCGCCAGCGTCCATCCCATCGACGCAGCCCTCGCTCGCCGCACCCGCTCGATGCTCCCCCATTGGCGCAACGGCTCCCATTGACAGGTCGAAGCTACTTGCGGGAGAAGTCGCTCATCATCTACACTCTCAGACGGGATGAGAACAGAAAGCACTACAGACGTAAATCCGTAGATGATGCGGGGCGGCGAGTTGCCGTCTGGCGGTTGGCATGTTAGCGCCTTCTGGTGGTTGGGTGACAAGACCTGTACTAGCAACTAACTACCTTACCTGCCATGCTCGAGGCCTGGCCAAAGACAGTTGGCAATGGGAATACACGTTAGTCGCACCGGATTGGGCAATTGTATGTTGGTGGCTGGTCGGCCTCGTACGATGGACCGAGGACGAAGTGACCGAAATTGCGACCTATGCGGCGCACACCGTCGTCTAAAGCGGCGTCCATACATGGCCCGGCCACGTCCAAGTCGCTCTCGACGAGGATACGGTCATCGGGTACGGCGCGCACAACGTGGGCTAGTTTAGAGCGGGCTGTGTCGGAAGCCAGGTTGACGGCGGCAGAGACGGAGACGAAGATGGCGGCGGGGACCGTCGGTCTCATCCACTGTTGGAGGACCTCGACGCTGCCGCTGAAGGAGTGCAGGCAGATGCGGGGAGGATAGCGACTGCCGCCGCCGCCACCGCCGCCGTCGTCGTCATCGTCAGGCTCGTCGACTTGGGCCTCGGGGGAGACGAGGTGCTTCTCGCGACGGGAGGGGACATGGCGCTCGTGGCCCCTCCATGTGGCGGAGACGTTGCTGTAGAGGAGGCCGTGGGCCTGGACGCCGTGAAGGCTGACGGGGCGACGCTCGGCGGCGGCAAGAAGCAGGCAGGCGCGGAGGACGGCCTGCTGATGAGACAGGCGAACGCGGTAAGGGCTCAGCACGCGGTGCTCGCGGCCGCCGGGGGTGCGGGAAGGGTCACGGGGGGCGGCCTCGTCCCAGGGGCGCGGCAGACGGAAGGCCTTGTCAAGGCCAACCTCGCCCACGAGGGCGTGGGCATGGGCGCGTAGGCGGGCGCGGCTGATGGCGATGAAGGAAGACAGGGGGACGGGGACGGGGAGTGCGGCGACCAAGGTATCGCCATCGGCCGGGGCAGGCATGAGGACGGCACGGTAGTGGGCGTGCTTGGCCTGGGCAAGCGCGGCCACGGGATGAGCATTGTGATCGGGGGGCTGGGCGAATGTGGGCGTCAGAGCGGCGTCGTCATAGAGCTGGTGAGCAAACCAGGGGTGCCAGCCGAATGCGGGAAGGAGAAGAGTTGACTGGGCGTCTTGGGAGTGGCCTTGAGCAGCGACGATGCCTGGGCCGCGGAGGCTGGCGAGCCGGCGCGAGAAGAGAGAAGATGACGATCCGGCGGCTGCGACGAGTTCTTGGTCCTCAGAACGGGTGGCCATGATGGCGAGGGCGGCGGCGCGCATGGAGGGCGAGGGCGGCAGCGAGGTCAGGCATCGTGTCGGTAGGATGGCAGTGAGCGTCGAAGATGGGAAGATGCCAAGGGAACATGGCTGGGTCTGCATATGAATCTGCATCTGCCTCCGCATCAGCGTCGCTATGGGCTCGATGCTGAGCCATGGCAGCGGACTGAGGCAGGTGGATGGAGCGTGCGCGAAGGGGAAGTAGTTGGTGTTGATAATATTAGTTATGTAGTGGGGCGGTGATGGTGAGGCTTGACTTTGACGCGCACGGGGCCCGTTTGCCTGATGCTGGTGGTGGATTTATTTACGTCGTGCAGCACGTGTCTATACACGTGCGCCATCCCGATAGGGCAAACGACACGGGAGCACGCGCTAATCGCGTCTCCCGGTTCAGTCGGCTATCTCACAAGCCAGCAGGTTGTCGAAAGGGGTTCGGGCCCGTCAATTCAGGCCGACCCTGTCCGCAGCACCATCATGGGTGCGCGTATGTTTGGGACTTCCGCCGCTCCCTCTTCGTCATGTTCCCAACCGGAATTCTCCTCCACTCCCTCTGAAGCCTGGGTTGGCCCTCTCCCCCAGGTCCGGCGCGTCCGACGCCCGCAAGCCGTCATACGAAGGATCGTGAAAAGCCAGGGAAAACTCCCGCGGGAGAAAACCTGGCGAGGTTGGGTTCATGAGCAATACCTTTCGGCGCAGTCGGACCGGTGAGGTGTTGCATCGGCGGCGACGAGGTTGGGCGGTAAGCCACTCAATCGTGGCGGATGCACGAGTTGAGCATGTTCGGGCGACGGGGAACCCTCCCAGGAACCCCGTCGCGGAAGTCGTGTAGTGTATTAGTCCTCGTTGTGCCCGGGGGAAGAGAGTGGTGCTCCGTTTGCCTGATGCAGTCGGCGCCTCAATTCCATCAGGCTATAAGTGCACGTGACCTCTTTTATCCAAACGAACCTTTTTCTCCCACGGCTCCGGTTCGGACCTACCAGCCCTGCACTGTGTGACAATCGGACCCGCATTGGACTCCACCCCTCCCGACCCCTCCTCAATTAACCTTCGTCTTGAACAGCCTCTCGCACTCCTCACTCCGAGCCGCGTGAAGTCCCTGGACGACGATGCCTTCTGCCTGAGACCGTCTTCTAGCCATCAAGCTGACGACGGACGTACTTTTCGTGCCACGTCCCTTTCTCAGGGTTGCGAGTGCCTCCTTCGCAGAGAGCCGCCGTCACTGAGCTTCCTCGCCGGGCCCTTGGCGTGGGATGCGCACCCAACTGCCGTCTCGCCCGGTCCATTGCGCCCGCATTCTTTCCCGACCTGGAAGAGCTTGTCGCCGGTGGCAGCCGCCCAATCTAGACCTTGGCCCACGTCTTGGAGGTTGCTCTATGCACGCTTCCCGCTGCCGCCGCCTCTGCCTCGCATAGTCAGGGCGCTACGCTCGCGGTCACGCCCTGACGTGGGAGTTGTTCATCGCAGCCAACTCTCGCAACCGACCGCCATTCCCTCAACCCATTTCTCTCCGCCATCAGTCACCACCATGGCCCTGATCCACCCTGTTCACACCTTGCTCGTTCCCTTCCTACTCGTCGTTACCATACCGCTCGCCGTCTTCGCAGGCATCACCACCACTATAGCTTTCTCCATCCTCACTCTGCGTGTCATTGTCGTCTATCTCGACATTGTGCTGTCGCTCGTGCCCCAATGTTTCGGCGTCCGTCTTTACGAACGGCGCCGGCCTCTGTCTCCCACCGCTGGCGGTAGTGCCCGCGATAGCGGCAGTTCCGCCTCGACCAGCGACGCCAACAACTCGAACACGCCAACTCCACTGCCATGTCACCACCAGCGACTACATCGCCATCCGCAGCAGCTACAGAATCAGTCTCAGTTTCGGCACCATAAGCTATTCTCTTCGTCGCTCCTCTTCTCTGCCGCCGCCGTCGCCGCCACCTCGACGTCGACCTCGTCTTTCCCCCCCGGAGACACCACCGCAGACCCAGCAGCAGTGCAACCAGCATCGTTCTCCACGAACCGGCTCCGTCACTCCTGGAGGCTGTGGCGGCAGCAATATGTCCATCGGGCTCATGCCAAGCATCGGCCCGGATCGCGACTTTGAAGGCATCGGCGGCTGGCGCGATGGCGGCAACGACGACGAGAACACCTGGATCACCATCAACTCTCGTTTCACGCTACCGGATCGAAGTACGTATGCGCTCACGCACACACGTAACCATCACCGTTCTCCTTCCGCCGGTGGGCTCGTCACTTCCGGCGACTCCGGCCTACTCATGATGAAGGCCTATCGTGCAAGGAGCCCCAATCCGGCCGAAGCAGATCTCAGGGGTGTTTCCTCGGCTTTCTCCCAAAACAGCTCTCGTGTGCGCACCCCGTCGATCTCGCGCATGAACACTGCTACCCTTGTGTTCAATCCCGACGGCTATTTCCCCCTCGCTCTATTACCCACGGCCATCAAGAAATATGTGGCTCATGCCACCACAAATTGATCCGCGTTTCTTCACAACTCTGACCGTGTACAATACGGTCTTGTCGAGACTTGCCTCTCTTTTGAAAATCACCGAGGCGTGCGAATCTGACTGTTTCGACGCTCGTGAGACCACTGCCAGAAAAATATCAAAAAGGAAAAGATAAAACCTATATCTAGTATCACTACGCGGTCAATCATCCTCATTTTCTTGATCCTGCTACTCCTAATGCGCCCGGAGTGCAAGAAAAGGACCCAAAACAAAAGATATATTGTCAGCATTGCGAAGAAAAAAGCACGCCTGCCTCCTCCATCCTAGCCCCGCTCGAAATGATGAAGTGCGAGGAGGCACTATAGGGTTTTCCAAAAATAATTTGCGTAAAAGAAACGCGAAAACTTCTTGTCCATGTTGACGACGTGCACGTCGCCTTTTCGGTCGTTGCGGATGACGGCGCGCGTCCAGTCGCCATCGCGCTCATCGCGCTCAATGTCAATGCCCAGGCTGCGGTAGACCTTGAGGCGCAGAAGGACCTCGTCATCGACAGGGTCCCGTCGACGATCTAAAACGGCGGCAGCCGAGTTTGTGTTGGCGTAAGAATAACCGTCGGGCGTTGTCGTTGCCGTCGGCGCGCCGCCGTCGACGCCCTGCAGGTCCAGCTCCTGCAGGCGCGCAGCAAGATCGGCAGCCTGACCGGCGAGGCGCTCGGCGTCCATCTCCGCGTCGGAAGCGGCCTTTGCCGTGCGGAACTTACGGGTGTCGAGGGCGGCAATGCGCGACGCGTGCACGTCGTCGTGCTTGCGGCCGTGGACGCCGCCGCCGCGGCGCGCAGCCACCAGGTCGTCGTGCTGGGCGACGACGGCCTTGAGCTGGCGCACCAGCCGGCGCAGAGCGGCCTCGGCATCGCAAACGCGCAAGTCGCGCGCCTGCTGAAGCGTCGCGAGCGACTCGTGCACGCGCGCCACGGCCTGCTTGTCTGGTTGGATGTTGAAATTGTTGATGGTGTGATGGATGAGCTTAGCAGCTCGAGCACCCGTCAGTCAAGTAAGAGGAAAGGAGACGGGCGGAGGAGAGGGGGCCGCTTGGGCTAGCAGCAAGACGCCGTCGCGAGACTCACCGTGGCCGGGTCTTCGGCGAGCAACATGTTTGCGGCCGACGAGACGGGGGTCCCAGGAGGCGGAGAGGCGCAAAGAGCTTCCCTCAATGGCGGCACATACACGCTCTACGATCTATGGGAATCGCTTCGCTGCTGATCCGTTGAAAGTGTGCTGTGGGACAAAGGGCGCGCAAGATGCGTACAAGTAATGAGAACGCGCAGACGTCTCACACATGATGCTATCCAAGAATAGGTAGGTTAACAGTGGGGTGGAGTCCGTCGTCCCGGCGACCATCTCCCATAGGCTTACCCTTTCCACTCACCCGCTCTGGGAAGTACTGCCTACGAAGGTTGGGAACTTAACTATCCGGAC
>KN173769.1:140547-150876 GCA_000758425.1 Nilaparvata lugens yeast-like symbiont | reverse complement strand
CAATCTATATAAAGAGGGAAGTGCCCCACCCGAATTAACGAACCAGGAAAGAGAAGATCTTTATTCGGACATTGAAGCTATTCTGGGTCAATCAAAGCCTTGTTTTCCTGCCATTCCGGGCGTGGAAGAAGGCGTTGAAAAAAGCGCGGAAGATTGGGTGGAAGACTTAGAGGAAGATGTTGAAAACTTCCTTTCCTAATTAGGCAAAATTTACAGAATTGTAGTGTATTACTCGATTGAGATGGATACAGTGCTATGTAAGCCGAATTACTTTTTCTGGTCCGGATAGTTAAGTTCCCAACCTTCGTACAAGAGCCCCAAACGAGCAAAAACTTCGACCTAGTGCCTGATTTCCTCGCGCGTCTCACGCCAGTCCTCGTGTTAGATGGTTAGGAACGCATTCACCACGACAAGCGTGAACTTAAGGGAAAACGCTCTCGGGAAAACCTCAGATGCCCCTCTTGCACCCACTCACGACGGGCCGCCGGGATTCGAACCCACAGGCTCTAATACCCAACACGTCCTGTGCCTGAATTGTGCTGCATGAAATACTTTGAGGTGTGTAAGCCGATCTCTGGGGGGAGCCGAGGTGAATGGCATTTCATTCAAAACTTGGCCTCAGCCTTTCTTGCATATAGTCCAACCTGGGCACCGTGGATATTATAGGCGAAGACCGTTAATCTGCCTTGCCATTCACGTGGACCGCGACATTCGATGCCGCAAAATTGCTGGCAGAGCCTTACAGTCACGTACGATACATTAACGATAGCCTGCTCTATAGACAAGCCAGAGTCGCGTCAGTAGTAGTCATTCCTCGCATCATTCATCGCATCGGCAAGTCGAGCTTCCTCCATCGGCTCTTCAAAGGAGAAGCACTCGCCCTTACCCAAACATACTCGGGGCCTACCGTTGAAGGGCAGGTATGCCCAATCTGGCTGAAGGCTCTTGCGACCCGTGGTAGCATCGTCCAGCCAGCGCTCGGGCCGGAATTCGTCGGCGTCATCGCCGTAAAAGTCCTTGCGCCGGTGCATCACCATCAAGTTCCATCCGAACGTCTGGCCCTTTCTCACAAATAAAGGCGATGAGCCGTCCGGCCCGCCACCGACGGGGAGGGTCATGTCTTCAACTGCCTGCCGAGTGTTCATAGGCACGGGTGGATAGAGGCGCAGAACCTCCTTAATGCACGAAGGAAGGTCATGTTACTCATTTGCTCAAAAGTTGGTCGTTGACCTTCCAGTGTGGCGACTTCGGCCTGTAGCTTCTCCCAAAGGCTGGGCCGGATGCTGAGAACGTACCACAAGCTGGCTAGTACTGAACTCGGGTTGTCGCGGCCGGCTATCAGAGCATGCATCAGCTGGCCTCGGATATGCTCCCGATCATATCCCTGTTGGACGAGATGTTCGAGCAAGATGTACTGCTCATTGACTTTTCGCGAGTCGGCTGCCCGCAGGTTTTGCCGATTGAGGGCCTTATCGATGTAGCTATCGACTGCCCGTTGCAATTGTTTACCTCGCTTACCTCTTCGAACAAATTCGGGCAGTAAGAAATTAATATTCTCCAGTACCATGCAAACAAATACGCTTGCCAGACCGCTATGAAAATCTGTTGAGAAGCCGAGACTGCCTGCAGTGCGCAAACTGTCCACTGACTCCCCAAGGACTTGCTCAGTCGCCTTGTCTGTGCATAGGCGAAGGAAAAGGTCCAACAGGTTGACGGTACCACCATTACGGGGAATCAGGTCTAACATGATTGTGAAACGCCGCTCGATCCTATCGATATCGACGGTACGGAGGTGGCCGAAGGCAGGTTGTAGGTGACAGCGTGACTGCTGCCATTCGGCTCCGTTTGTGTTAAAAATAGCTGACCAGAAGAATAGAAAAGTATCAGAAACGCTTTTTGAGATAAAATTGAACGGCTAGGTATGCCAACTACAAACGTATCTCACCTCTTCCGTAGATTGTCCGAAAGGCAGCGGTGCGAGCTGACGGAAGCTGCCATTTGTGAAAATCCAGGTTTAGTATGGTTTCTAAATTCGGAGGTTCACTGGAGAATTAATAATTATGGCTAGCGGTACGACATTGACACGTGTTGTGGAGAGACAGGTGTGTCAACATGAAGTCAAGAAACCTATCCTCGAACCATGATTTGATCAGTCAGAATGTGGTGTCGAGCCCCATTAACATTCTGACTTGCTTCAATTTTGGCGGGGGGAGAGTGCCGTTCTGCCGATTGAAAGTGGTTGTCTTCCGGTGGCTGGCGATTGCTCTCCAGGAGCTACGGAGGGCAAGGCCGAGAATCAGAGAGGTGAGGATGCCTTGCAGTAGTAGCAAGAGTGACATCATGATTGCGAGTTTCTGTAATTCTTTCGATCAGTTTCAGTGATTTATCCTTGGCGCAGGAATTTGGACAGTGATGATGGATCTTTCAAGTATGTCCTGATTGATGCGTAGGCGTGACTTGTGTGCCGCGTGCGTCAACGAGCGACTGCACACCATGAAGGAAGTCTACAGCTGTGGCGTTCTGTTATCAGTCAGGACCAATAGAAATGCTGTGTGGATGATTCGGTTGAATGGGCGCCATGAGCAGCCGGTGACAAGGGGGACTTGGTTAAGGTCACACTTCTCACGTCATGTCTTCACCCTTCGAACTGTGGGCCTCCCAATACCCTGGAATTCCAAGATTACGCCACATGAAAAGTTGAATGACTACTAAGTCCGACTCAGGCATACGGTGCAGACATGAAGCATTGAAGCTCGAGCATGTCAAGCCTCGTTGAGCCTTGGGCCTTGGGTCCAGCCTTCAAGTACTACCTAGATCAGCCAAATCTCCCCAGAGACTCCCTCTAACGTGATTTTGTGCGCCGTAACCATAGCACACTGCAGAAATCTCGGCTTTGTAGCCGTTGCGGGTGATTTTGAAGCTTTCCAATGGCGGATACCTGTCGGGTTCAGAGACACTCCTCGTGGGATTAGGGCAGGGGGCAAGTGAAAGTAACCTTTAGTTTAGCTGTGTTGAAGCTCAGAGCGAGCTATCACTACAAGATGCGCCAATATGCTCTCTTACTCATTGCACAGCCATGTTAAAAAGCTGCAGCTTCCTTTCCCTCAGTTGTGCATTTTGAATTCAGGACTCGCTGTCCGCATTGGTGCCTGCCCAGGGCTGCTGCTCAAAGCCTAAGTGCAGAAGCCGGGACCGCGACTTCCGTTGTCAGTTTTGGATGCTCATCCCAAGTTTGGTATGGAAAGGTCAAGATAGTCACTCAATATAACCTTGTAACTGCTAGGAAGCCGGGGTTACCTGCAGTGCGTTATGACCATAGGGCACAGGACCCCTGGAGGACGAGAAGTTTGTTGAGAGGCTTATGTTGACGGACAAGGAACCCTGACCTAGTGCCTGAAGGCTCGGCTCAGGGCCAGAGCCTGGCATGTGTGTACTTTAAGGCTCCATGTCTGTGGCAGTTCGATGGGTTGTTTTCTTTCTCCCTTCATCTCATCTATTCGGAACCGCCGCAGGGGGTGTAAGCTCTTTTTTTGCGGACGATCAATAATACATTTGCAACATATATCGATGTGTCGAATGCGGGCAGCGTTGTTCACGTTGGCCACGGCCGTACGGGCGTTCTGACTATTAGTGGATAAGGCGATCGGTGTAGATTGTGGGTAGCTCATATCCCTTGTCAGCTGAGTAATTCACAGAGCAGTTATTCCGGCAGGTATGAGGATGATGAGTCCGGCTAAGTTGATGAAGTCGCCCCTAGGGCCGCCTCTTGGACTTCAAGAAGATCGGCCCGAGGCCAAGAAAACGAGGTGGACCGGCTGTAGAGCATTGAATTCTAAAGTCATCGGTAAAAGAGGCATTTACGAAGACTTGTACAGTACCTATGATCGGATTCAAGTCGGTTGGATTAGGCGGCCAGTCTACAAGTTCCATGCCATTTTCACCCGCGAAATCCGATAGCCACAGCTGCACTACAGCCGCCGTATGTGTCGGGACGCTATCTTGGATGAACACAAAGCCAGGCTCGCATATCGTAGGCCGCTGTTCTCCAAGACACTCGCGCATAACTCGTCCCGCTACGCAACCCCGTTTCGAATCGGGGTCTCCGGGTAACTGGAAGGTTCGCTTGTTTTTTCAGCTGGCAGGTGTCACTTGAGCAGTTTCCTGCCTCACAGGATGGCGATCAACTCAACCCAATCAGCCTGTGCTGTCGGTTGTGTGAGTTGGCCGATTAATAAGCTGAACGTCCGTTGAGTTGATCAACCTTGGCTCTATGATGAGTTGGTTTCATTCATAATAAATTGCATACTGAATGTGCACACAACACCTCTGGTTTCCTTAAAGTTGACGTTGCGTTGATGGTTGACCAAGTCCCGCCCACATTGCCACTTTGATCGCCACCATGATTCCTGCAAAGGTTGACGGTCCAAGGATTCGAGGCAGCTCTATCCTCCATCAGCCTCCTCTTCCCGCATTTGCGACGGCAACTCCCGAAGCCAGTCTCTTACTGCATCCTCATCCGTGCCTTGTTCGGCTGTAGCTTCGTCCGCTTCCTTCAGCAACATTGCATCGATCTCCTCTGCGATCCTCGCTTGCAACCATGATCGCAGCACCTGACAAATAGTAGCGATCGTATTAGCCTCCAGCTGGCTTCGAAGCTGCGTCACCATGCATCTTGCCTCCGAGAACAGCCTCCTCTCGCACTCAGCGCTCATTGCCTGAATCGTCATCAGGTCCAGGGTCATTCGTGAGAGCCGGGGATATTTGAGCCGCTGCGCGTGCCAGTATTCCCTTGGATCGCGAATTTCGTTGTCCGTAGGTGACAGATCCCATTGCCACCTAGCATACTCGTCCTCTGCCGTTTCAGGATGCTTTACATCAGAGGGACGTGTTCGGGCTGTATCCTTTCATTGTTCAAACGGATAATAGTATTGCGTCCGCTATCGCTTTGGGCTTAAGTCATCATGATTGCCCATTGCAATGTCCAGAATCTTGTACTCCCTGTCCCAGATCGACTGTACCAGATATTTCGCCTTAGAAACCCATGTCGGCCGTCCTGATCCCACTGTCTCGAAATATCCCCATGGATACGCGGGATGCAGGGCCAACGACGCGTAGTATAATGGAGTCTCGTCCAATTGGTTATAGTACTCATCGAGCTTCTTCCTAGCCCGGGTTGATGTTGACGCTGAAATTCTCAGATTCGAGATAGTGGTCGACCATGGCTTTGGCTTTCTCTAATTCCGCCAGCAGAAACTCGTACCCAACAATCACGTCCCAAACGTCGCCGTAGGACTCGAAACACCCCTGTTTGCGCTTCCGTCGGGTCCCATCGCCTTCTAGCGCCTTGACTGCGTCTTCAAAGTTTTGCAGAATGTCTCGGAACGCCTCCAGAACAGACCAGTCGATATCATTTAATGTATTCTCGTCTCGGCATATCGCGGGCATGACTGCGCTTGCTCGGAGTCGCTTTGACTGCTTCGACGTGTTATCCTTTTCCCATTCTTACTTGTGCTTTAACACCAGCGTCTCGAGACAGGGCCAAAGCTTCAGCGCTCGCCTGATCATGTGCAGCTGCGACAGCCAGCGCGTTTCGTTGTCAAGAATCACGTTGAGTGGCTTTCTGGATCGAACACCAGGATCCTCGGACGCGTCAAATTCCAGTCGTTGAATACTGCACAGGAGCGTGGTGAGTGCGTCAGACCGGTGAATCGCGACCACCAGATTATGGAGCTTGCCAACCGGGCCTCTCTTCCGCCAAAGCTCATACTAGGTCGTGGCTAAGACGTCTCCATATCCCACTCGACATTCGAACACATCAGCATCCTTTCCAAAGAGAATGGCTTTTAGCACCAGACTGATTACATGAACAAAGCAGCGACCGCGTCGCGCCCTACTCGAGAACTTGAATCGCTCCCCAATTGTGTCCAAAGCAGTATCATTATTGGGTGCATTGTCAAGCGTGAAGTACCCGATTTTCTCATCTGGGATTTCGTATGCTTCAATTACTTCGATGACCTCGTGCCCAATATTCGCACCGGGATGTCGGACTGTCAATTCAGGCACTCCGAGAATGAGCTAACGGGACTTGCCATCTTTGTTTCGAAAGAAGGCTGCAACGCCATATAGAGCGTGTTTTTTTCGCGACATCCAACCGTCAAATGAATATGCATCAACCCAGGTGCGTCTCTCAACGCTTCGATCACCTTCCCTTTGTGCTTCGCGAACTCGGCAACGGCGCGCTTTCAAACGGTATCATGACTGATATGGGAATCTGCGTTCGCCACAAATGGGTTGAGGTATTCGAAAATGGCCCGTAGCCTCTTATTCTCGGGTTCTCAAAACGATAGGTTGCTGTCAATGATCCACTCCACTACTAATCGCTGAAAGATGTTCCGATCAAAGCTCTTGATAAGGTGGTTCGCTATGGCTTGCTCTCGAGGCGCGTGAAGGTCGAGATGGAAAGCATTCGTTAGTTCGGAGGTCTATCTATCCCGACCGCCACCTCAGAGTATCCGCCTCAGGGACATGTGACACAGAACTCGACGGAGGATTTGGTCTAGAACCTGCTCAATGCAGAGTCCGTGATTATTGCCGCGAATTGTGGATTGCCGGTGGCGAAGGCGCAATATGCCATCTCTAGCATCGTGTCCCTGCTACAGTCCAGAGGCATCATGGTGCAATTCGCCATCCGCCCCGTGGCCGGCCGAATGCTTCTGGCCGAAGCCAGCACTCTACGACATTGTGCTAGAGATGGATGATAACAACGATGACTTCTCCGAAACGGACCTGACGATTGTGATCGGCACCAACGACTCCATAAACCTCCAATTGCCCTAGAGAAAGGCAACTCGATAGAAGGCATACCCGTGCTACACGCATGGAAGAGTAGTCAGGTTATGGTCATGAAACGGAACCAGGCAAGCGGCTACGGTAAACGGTACTGATCGATGCTTTCGAATGCGGCCGACGAACGACTTTTTGACTTTCTCTGGCAGACGTCTTGAATCCCATGTTTTACATGCCGACAGCTGGGGTGCTTTTTGGCGACGCATGGCCAAGCTGCGAAGGTGAGCCTTTCCTTGAGCTACGACTGATTTATGAATGCGACACACTGACAACATCAACAACGCAGTGGAAACAAGATGGCGGTAGAGGACAAACGGTGAGTTTTTTACTTTTTTATCAATCTCCGTCTCATCGATCTCATATAGTTTCTCAATGTGAGCTATTTCGGTAACTGTTTTCCCAAAACATCCAACATGACTGGATATATTCCCAAAGACTACAATGAACGCTCAGCCAAGATATGGATATGTACTATCTCACCGTAACTGACTGCACTGGGATTTAAATCGCCGCCAAAGCTGCATGGTACAAGGACAACGAGATTTGTCGCACAATATGCGGAGAGACA
The DNA here is from genome assembly GCA_000758425.1 of Nilaparvata lugens yeast-like symbiont. Taxonomy (NCBI): domain Eukaryota; kingdom Fungi; phylum Ascomycota; species Nilaparvata lugens yeast-like symbiont. Next base: position 143,462 of record KN173769.1, on the reverse strand, counting down.
ACGCTGGGTTCCCGTTCCTTTTCTGTTCACCAGCTTACCAAAAATCCCTCTACGCTTCAAGGCCTGTATGGCTTGCGAGGATCTATCCTTCACGATCGGGCAACGGCCACGGGCTGCCAGGCCTCAAGTTTGGGCTTTGTTCTGCATCATGTGCAGGTTAGTCAGTGTCGGCAGAGCTGGCCCGGATTCCATCGTATGGAGCTCCGACTCACGTGCTGTACGTCTTGAACGCGCCGCGCGTCAAGGTGTAGTTAGGAATCGCCTTGGATTTCTCAAAGGGGCGCGTGCCAGCCATCATAAGAGGGTCCTCGGACGGTGGGCGGTCGACCATGTAACTTATCCAGGCGTGCCACCCGGGATCCATGTGAGCGGCATCAAAGTCATGCTTAGCGTACTCGACCCAGCGTGTGCGTAGCGGAAGCTCCTCATTGTTCTCAAAGTATTTATTGCCCGCACGATCCTTGCCAATTAGCTGGCCGTATTTGGTGTCGCCTGTTGCGTCATCGCTCGCGGTCAATGGTTCGAGATGCTCTTGTGCGACTCCTAGCGTATTATATTCACGTACCGATATACTAATGCCTCAACAGAAACCTTCAGCAACTGTAAAAAGGGTGCCACTTGACAGAGGAGGTGGATTTATGCTGACGTACCAGCATCTGGCGGAAGTAATCCTGTCCGCGGTCAAAGCAGGCTGCGTCAGCGTCGCCGCAGCGAACCTCAGATCTCTTGTTTGGATACCTTTAATCCAACTTTGCGCAGGTTGCGCAGAGTTCGCGAGAGAGTCGACATGGCGGCAGCGGTGGCTAAATCTCCGCACCAAGATGGGAGAAGTGACGGCTAGGCGTGACGATGCGCGCGACTCTTGCGGAAGTGGTTACTTTGACGGTGGCAAAACTTCGGTTATGAAAATATATCTTGGAATGTATTTACAAATAAGAAGTTCTTGGGGGAGGGGGGTTGATGTACCCGTTGGCCCCACCTTTTGCAAGGGCCAACTGAAATGAATTCAAACGTCTCCAAAGCTGCGAAGGATGTCCGCAAGCAGGTTCTTGCAGGGGCAAGACTACATACAGGGTTGACGCGAACAAGTTGATTTAGACATAGGATCATCATTATTCAATACGTCCCGAATAGCCTCACTCGAATGAAGAGCCTGTGATCTTGAAGGCCGAGTTGAGAGATATGACGCCCGGATTTCATACTCCGAATGATATTCAAAGCTGTCACTGACACCGCCGGGCCTGATGGCCTCGTTCCAACGCTCCTCGTCTTCGGCGCTTACTCCAGAATGATTATGGATCCACCACCTTCTCCCTCCGCTATTTCGCGTACGAAAGCCGTGACGAAGACCATGATCGGGCTGCGGAAGCTCTCGGCAATATTGAAAGTCAGTAAGGTCTTCAACGCACGTAACGGCCCAGATACAATCGAGAAGCTACCGTTCTCCCTGTCGCTGGGCAGCGAAGTCCGCGTCTTTTGCGAAAAAAGTGGCCAGAAGGGCCCATACAAAGTGCTCGCGGTGATGGATACGGACGTAACAGTCGACCTGTACATCGGGCCAGCGAAATTTTACAGCACAACCGTCCAGTGCTAGCTCTCCCCTTCCTGTGTACAATGAAAATGTCGATCATCATCCGTGATATTACGATGGCTTATATGCAGTCACAAACGCGCTTGAACCATACCATCTTCGCTTCACTGCCACGCGAGCTTGAAGATAAATACCTCCAGGGCACCATTCTGCGTGTAGTGAAGCCTCTGTACGACATCGTTGAGGAGGGTACGCATTGTTTTATCATCTATCACGAGCACCACAGGACCACAATGGGGATTCAATCGTCCAAATTCGACCCGTGCTTGCTTGCCACACGCCAACGCCGCCGTCGGAAGTGAGTAAATTTGGCCTCGCTGCACTTCAGACGAACGACACGCTGCTCGTCGGCACAGACGCGTTCTTGGACCTCGAAGAGCGCGAATTGTGCTTCAAGGCCAAGCTAAAAGAAGCTCTACAGGAGGGATGCAAGTGTGACTTCAACGGCGGGTGTATTTCCATGACACATAGCTGTGTCATTGCTCGACGGAAGAGTCAGGTCGGCAACCTGCAAATCGTTGACTTTCAGCAGCCGGACCGGGCACAAAGATACGTGGAACAATGCACCCGGGGAGCGTACATCGTTCTCGATTTACCAGCCGAAAGCCACCTTCGATTATTCTGTGGCGGCACAAGTCCAGAAACCTGTCGAGAAGGGCTTTGTGGCCTTGAACAAACGAATTCAACGGCAGCTGCGCAACTTGGGTCGAGGACTCCCGCTGGGGGCTTGTTGATCTCATCTTTACAGACGGCTCTTTCGCGAATAACAGAGATTTGGGCTCTCAAATTGGTATCGTGGTCATCATAGCGAGTGAAACCGCTAAGTCCGACGAATCTTTTTCAATTCGTGGAAACCTTGTGTACTGGAGCTCAACGATGTGCAAGTGGTTTACCCGCAGCGTACTCGCTTCGGAGATATATGACCTAGCTTCCGTATTCGAATTGGGTATCTTGTAACTGTTTGCTATCAGAATCCCGCAATTGCACGATATTCTCTTCACGTGATGTTTCGGAGTACGTACTCTCGAGGCCTGTATCTCTAGCGCACCCTCTTGCTTCTTGGGGCCGACCAGGGGGCAGTGCGTTTTGTGAAGTGGTGCCAGGAGACCCAGAGTTCTACGCGAGAACGTGCCCTTGGCGCCCCCACGCTTGAAGCCGAGGCACGGGACGAGATGCGGCGGAATGCTGGACGTGGCGAGGGGGCAGGCCCTCCACAGGGATAGGAGGAGGATGGACCAGACTGTCTGCTGGTTTTTTTTTCTTTTTTTTTGTTGCGGGATACCTCTCACTTTGAGAGGTTGGGGGGGCGGCGGAGGAGCCTTGT
>KN173769.1:94543-140429 GCA_000758425.1 Nilaparvata lugens yeast-like symbiont | reverse complement strand
GCTGCCGCTGCCCCGAAATCAGGCGCCTCACGCCACGGATCGGCTTGGACTGACTGGCACGAATCCCCCTCCACACAGCGCGGCGTAGAAGCCGGTCGAATCGGAGGGGGCGTGGGTAACACGCGCCTCCGCGTCGTTTGCTCTTTTGGGATGACGCACGTGGATTTTCACGTGTCTCACGACGTTAAACCCATCAAATCAAATCAAATCTAGCGCACCCTCGAGTTCTCGACGACAACCGCATCACGGCATCTCTCTCTCCGTCGCATGATATGTCTCATTTTTCGAGACAGAATCATCGCATTCTTTTCAAATTCCCGGTGATTTTCGCTCGCTTGCTAGCTAACTCTGACACCGCAAAAGTGCTCCTCGCATACTTGAATGTTGGCGATCCGGTAGGTCGTGACGTGCGCTTCTTGACGGACTGGAATCACACTCATCGTTTCACCCAGCAGCCTGTTCACCTGCGCTTGGGAAAGGACTTAGGTATATCTTGGAGACTCAAAATTCGAGTGTCTTGGCTGAGTGCTCCAAGGTTGGCAAGATGGCCGAGATGCGGGATAGTAAGGCGTATAAATATCGCCAGGAGATCAGCCAGGTAAGCATGCCTATGCCACTTCATGCCGCCTTTTTCTACGTGGCTTTTACTACGCTCGTTTCTTCATCACATTTTTTCGAAACTTGCCAAAAACTCGGTATCGACATAGAGGATGTAGATACTTTATGTCACCGATCGTTGACTTGTGGACGAGCTTCGAGGCTCCCCGTGGCCTGTTGAGACTGGGTCTGCTTCAGAGAGCTTTTCACGATTATGAATCTTTATCTCTGGTGAGCAGTGGCAAAACACTGCGTGTGGGACGCGCCCTGTCCAGCCTTGTGGCGAAATCAAATGCCACTTCTGCACCGCGCAACCCTGCCTTTTATTGCATGCGTTTTAGCACCATGGGAACATCAGGCTGTCTATCTTGTTTTGCAGAAAACAAATCGCATTCGTGACTTGACGCACGAACGTAGCACGCAGAATATGGAAGCTACATGAATGCAAGTACAAAGCTCAGTCTGCCTCTATGGCAGGCGTTCCATGGAGGTTTTGCAAATCCATTTTTTTCGTCGACTGCAAGCCTCCGCCATGTGGATTTGACCACGCCTTATGCTGAAGCCCGTCCCTTCTTTTCTCGGTCCCGCATTCTCACAGGACAGAAGACGTCGGTTGTCATCATAAGGCCCTGTGCTTGTGCGAGTCATTTGTTATGAGTGGCGGGCATGTGGACCGGGGGCGTTGTCGCATTTCGACGGCGAAAAGAAGACTGATGATGTTGATTCGACAGATGATGTACGTTTCTGGCGAGACTGCAGAGCCCTCTGTCGAAACGACGAGTATCATCGAGGACATTGTACGACAGCAGGTCATCGAGTTGGTAAGGAGCTCGCAACCTCGCCTCTCTTTTCTTGTGCGGTTCGCTGACCATGGCCGTTAGCTCCGCAATTGCACGGAGCTGGCCTCTCGGCGCGGCTCCAAGTCTATCAGCACCAACGACCTAATCTTTCAGATTCGCCACGACCAGGCCAAGGTCTCTCGCCTCCGCACCTTTCTGTCCTGGAAGGATGTGCGCAAGAACGTCAAGGATTCGGACGACAAAGGTGCTGAGGCCGACCTGGCCGCCGGCGACGATCCCGTCGACGAAGCGGCCAAGAAGAACAAGAAGGCCAAAGTCGGCCTTCCCTGGGAGCCGTCTTCTTTCTACTCGGTCGAGGTACCCGAACGCGACGACGAGGAGGATGAAGAAGACGAAATGAACTATATTACCCTCCAGCGCTTGCGCAAGGCCGACGAGCGCACAAAGGTCATGACACGCGAGGAATACGTCACCTGGTCCGAGTACCGCCAAGCCTCCTTCACCTGGCGCAAGGGAAAACGCTTCCGCGAGTGGGCGGGCTTCGGAATTGTGACTGACAGCAAACCTTCTGACGACATCGTCGACATTCTCGGCTTTCTCACATTCGAAATGGTCGCCACCCTAACCGAGGTAGCGCTCAAGGTCAAGGAGCAGGAGGACATGGCGCGCGCCCAGAGCGGCGGCGACAACGCCGGTATCAAGAAGCGCAAGCACCAGAATGGCCTCTTCGAACACCCCAGTGAGGGCAAGATACCCGTCGAGCCGCGCCACGTCCAAGAGGCCTTTCGCCGCTTCCAGCAGCGGCCCAAAAAATCGCGTGCCATGCTCAACGGTACCCGGTTGATGCAGCACACCCCCCTCAACATCATCTGAACCGCGTGGCCGGGTGCATCATCCTCTGGTCTCCTTCCCATGCCGGCCTTCAACCGCTCTCTGCCTCTATTCTAGCTCGGCCTCGTGGCGGGCTCCGCTTGCCCCATGGACGAGAGTAGCTGCGCACCGCGAATGGCGTTCTCCTCGCAGCGTCAGCTTAATGGTCTTTTTCCTTTAATCTCTGTACGTAGGCAGGCGTCTAGCCTTGGAATAGGAGAAGGCTGGCTCTTGTCTTATTAGAAAAGGATCCTGGCGTGCGGTGTCTGGCGTGCGATGCTCGGTCGCAGACTTAGATCACACCCTTTTTTCAACGCACACCCGTGACCTAGACAGATAAGGGGACGGTGCTTCGGTTTATGCCCCGTGGTGTCTCATCGTCCATGCCCTTCGCCTCACGGCCGAGTTGCTCTGCATCAGCCTGCTGCCCACTCTCTGCAAACTTGGGGGGATGGTATCCTCCGAAGCCTCGGGGTCGGCGCCGTGGCCGAGTGGCGCATGTGGAAGCGTCACTGCTCGCCTCAGGGAGGCGCTGGCTGGGCCCTCATCCGCCACGGCTGGCGCGTCGTCAGGCCGGTGCAGCCGCAGCCATGGCGCCCCGTGTGTCTGCGAGTCCAGGGCTCGGCGCGACTCCGTGATCGTCTGCCCGATATATTGTCCATACGTTGGACGTTCCAGCATGCCACTACGGAACGCATTAACGCCCACTAGGAGCTTGACCAGCTCGACCAGTTCTTCAAGGTACTCGGCAATCTCCATCTGTCCGGCCGTGCCGGCATTCCAGGCGAGGAACTTGCGCTTAGTCGCGAGCCTTTCCATCTCCTGGTCCGGTCCGGTCACGGCCGTGACGTCCTCCGTCTGGGGTTCCGAGAGGAGGATGTCGCGCACGCGGTTGATGAGGCGGAGCAGTGCCAGCCTGGACGACGGGATGAACTGCGGCAGCGGTAGCCACGTTGTTAGCGCCTGGTTCACCGAGAACAGGATCAGCGTGCTGCTAGCCGCCACGTTCCTCCGGTATGCAAACACCTTGGGATGCAGATCCTCCAGAAGGGACGAGCCGTACACCCCGCGCAGCTGAACGACGTTGCCCATACGGTCAATGATTTGGTGGAGGACGTAAACAATTTCCCCGTAAATAGGCGCCAATGGCTTGAAACTGCCCTTGAGGCGCGGCTCGCTGAGGCAAAAGGGTAAAAAGCTCTCGGCGGTCGTCAGTGTTCCTTGCGCCTTGTTGCGAGCACGGTTGAAGTGAGCCAGCAGGGCCTGCGATCTAGCATTCGGGCATTCGGGCCCATCAATTCCAACAGCCAGCGCCTCGTGCATTTTTTGAATCTGGCGGACAGAGATGGACAAACACTCGACCAGGCGATCGCGAGCCCGAACCGGAGTGATCATCACCTCCACCAATATGGCCACGAGGCCACCGACGAGAAAGGCCACGAGTCGTTTGTAAAAGATCGCATACGCAGGTTCGGTTCCGTTCAGAGAAGCTTGAGGTGGCGTCATTAGCCGTTTCGCTGCTAGGGTCGGGTGGTGAAGACGAGTCTCTCGGCTTTTCACTTACCAAAAGCAACAACAGTCATAGTGACGATGGAGACAACGCCGGCTTTGACGTACCGGGTGGCAACTTGGGTGTAGATGGAAGGGATGAGTCCGAGGGCCATGATGACCACGAGCGCGACTCGATGGCCTCCGCCAACTTCATAGGCGAGAAAGCCCATAAGAGAGCCGAAGATAACACCACAGAGCCGGATGATAAGGCCGAAGACGGAAGTGCCGATGGCGACTTCGAAAGCCATAATCAGCTGCAGGGGAGCCCAGAAGCCACGGACAGCCCTGTACCATCCGCTAAGCGAGGTCACGAAAGCAGGCCAAGTGACCAAGAAGACGGCGACGGCTAATTTCAGAGCGTAATCCAGGTTGTAAGATTGTTGAGCCCATTCTAGGATGTCGGCTACGTGCTCCCTCAACTTGGCAAGCAAGCCTAGCTTCGAAATGCGTAGCACGCCTTGCGGTCGGTTTTCCTGTGCCGATGCGAACGTTCGTCTCAACTGTGGGCTATCCGTGGATCGATGCTGAGAAGACCCTCCATCTACCGTCTTGAAAGGGGAGCTGGGCATAACATCTCCTGAAATCTTACTCGCTTCAACGGAGTTTGTCGCAGCTTCTTCGTCCTTGAGTCCACGTTGCCTCTTCTTAGATCGTAATTGCAAATGGAACCCGGCGGAATCATTTGGTCCGAAGGCCCCAAGCCAGTGGCGCAGTCCGGTATATTGAGGCATCCATATCTTTGAACGGTTACCGCAAAGCTGTCTCATCTCAACAAGCTGGCGGAGATGGCGCAAGATGTCCAGCAACTGCGCGGCAGAGTCCCGGAGAGCAAGAATAAAGGACGATGTCAAAAAAGTCTCCATTCCAGGCACAAAGTCCACCGACTGGTAAGACTGATGATCTACCGTGGCCTTTTTCAGTCCCTCTGTAGATTCAAAGTCAAATTGTGTCAGGGATCTGGCGAAATCGTCTATGCGCAAGTCGAGTTCTTCCAAGCGTATGCCTTTTGGGGTCATAGCACCACAGGGAAGAGCCGGTAAGTCAAAGCAATAGGCCAGGCAGAGGGTGACCAAGTTCGCAACCTCTGTTATAGAGCCCTGAAATTCCTGTACAGAGGTCCGAATATGCTTTAGAATGGACTCCAACTGCTGGGCGCTGCTGGTTCCTATTTCCCTGATGGGCTTAACTTGCTCCACCATCGTAGTATCGCGTTGACGTCTCTTTCTTTTCTTCTTCACCTTACCATCACCCAAGCCCGCCTTTGCGTAGAGCGTAGACTTAGACTTGGGGCTTTTGTCTACCGCGTGCGAGGTGCCTGACAAATCATATTGTCGTGACTCTTCTTGCTCACCAGCTGGCAACTCGCTTGCATTGTCGCTACATACCACAACATATTTATTCTCGCAGGCGCCGATGAGAGTGACTACATTCTGAACTATGGCTTTCATGTACCAGGTACTGATGTCTTTCATGGCGCTCGGTGGCAAAGGCGACACAGAAATCTCGAAGTTGACTTCTTGTTGAGCCGCTTTGCACTGAGCAAGCTTTGCCCAGAGCCTGGGCTTTTGCGCGGTCAGGTGACTCAATTTTGTCGAATGAATGGTCTGGGACGACAAATTTGGCGGCTTCTTGGCCTGAAGAATCGATTTACAATATAATAGTAATCGTCGCCAGTGTCTTCTGCCCGTGCGCTTTTCGTTTCCCGAGCTAGCAAGACCACTTAGACGGCCATTCGTTGGAGACGGAGAGAGATGGTTCACCTGAGGTCTAAATTCTTGAGGATCACCACCAGGAGTAATGAACCAATGGCTTGCGCGTTCCAATGCACCGATTGTCTCCGAAAAAGTTTCAATGGTCGACGAACCTAAGTAGCTGCTGGAGAACTCGGGAAATATCGCCAAATTCACGATAAGCACGACGGCGGCGCCGACGAGGAGTGGGATATAGATGGTTATGAAGAGGCGGGCTGTAGCATTCGTCGGCGCTTGGAGAGCAAGCACGGCAGCGATGACGAGAAAGAGAACAAAGAATACCAGACGGTGACTCCATGATCGCAGATACCCATGGGCAAGGACACAAACAAGGAAGAACAGGGCGCGAATGGTGTAAGCAGCGGGAAGATTAGATGACTCGACAAGGCCAGCCAGATAGAGACCGAGGACAGACCACGAAAGACCTAAGAGGGCGCCGAGTAGCACCATGAGCATGCCTTCAACCATGATGCCCGTTCTCTGGCCGGGATGGGCAAAGACGGTCATCATGGGCAGCAGAAACATCGAGGACGTGCGAAAATGTGGGAGCAAGGCAATAACGACAGCCACAGTGTATGCGATGGCGTACTTGACTAGGCGTAGCCACAAAGCATTGGTCCGGCCGCGCCCCCAAATGAAAGCGACGAGCCTCAACAGAGGATTGGGCAGCGCCATGTCTGAGAAGGCCTTGATTCCGATCTCATGGCAAAGGGGGCTGAGCATTCCAAGACTCACGATCAAGGGATTGAAGTAGCGGAGACGTAGCGGAGACGCAATATAAAGCGGGCGGGTGAATTATGACGGGCGTTCTCGAGATCGCGGCTTTGTATAAAGGCGGTTGGTAAAGAGAAGCATGAATCAGGATGGACAAGTTATGGTGACGGTGGAGTGGATTCTCGTTGCGGTTTAGTTATGAGAATTAACTTACTATCCGGACAGTAGAAAATTACAATTCGGACAGTAGATCCCACTTTTTACCAATTCTGATCGACACCCAATCGTGCCACTCAAATGGACTACGAAGTACGAAGGTTGGGAACTTAACTATCCGGACCAGAAAAAGTAATTCGGCTTACATAGCACTGTATCCATCTCAATCGAGTAATACACTACAATTCTGTAAATTTTGCCTAATTAGGAAAGGAGGTTTTCAACATCTTCCTCTAAGTCTTCCACCCAATCTTCCGCGCTTTTTTCAACGCCTTCTTCCACGCCCGGAATGGCAGGAAAACAAGGCTTTGATTGACCCAGAATAGCTTCAATGTCCGAATAAAGATCTTCTCTTTCCTGGTTCGTTAATTCGGGTGGGGCACTTCCCTCTTTATATAGATTGTTGCCACGCAAATAAAGCACCCATTGGATGTTGTTAGGCAGCCGTTCCACAAGCTTCTGTAGCTTTCCTGGGGAAACCCTGCCCAAGCCGCCTTCCAAATTGATCGAAGCTTCGAGCGCGGAACCTTCTTTGTTATAAAGCATTTAAGCATCAACCATGCAGGCTCAATAGGGGATAATCGGGTGAGTTAGGCGGCCAGTCAACGGTTTGGAAGCCACGCTGCTTCCAGAGCTCTTTGTTGCGCCATTGTGCATGCGGAGAAGCGTTATCTTCTTGAGCCAGCCAATCGTTGCATGGCAGGCTTTCTAGAAAGGGGAAAAATAGAGGCAATAATACCTCGTGTTTATAACGCAATGCATCAATACCGCCTTTGCCGTTGCGCACCCACTTTCCATTGGCCTTTATGAACATCCATGCAGGCTTCTTTCCGGAGGGCTTCCTCTTGAGATTCAAACGCCGCATGCTATTGTTTATCTCCCACTGTTCTCGAAGCCGAGCCTCGTTCTCTTCGTTCCACAAGATCACTTCGGCATTATATGCCTTCGTCTGTGCCGCAGTCTCATTGGCCCATATATAAAAAGGGCCTTTGTGATCGTATGCAAAGCAGATCCAGAACATAAACTCCTTCTTGCCTTTCCAACGTTGCCGCACACAATGCTGAGAATATGCTTCCCTGGGCAGGCGCCACACACGCCGTTTTTCCCGCATTGAGCCAAGGATAACAGAGATCTCATCGCTTCAAACAACCTTCTTCCACTGTTCTAAAGTCCAGTCTTTATGTTCCCAGGCGAAATGGAGCCTTCTGATTCTTTGGAGCTTATTCAGCCCTGGCTTTGTTGTGTGCTTGACACTCGAGTAGCCTGTCTTTTTGAGACGACGCCATAGGGTCATATGACTGAGCTGTATTCCATAGACCTTCTGGACTGCCTCAGCTAGCTGTGATAGGCTATATTGCCTCGTGGTGCTATTTCGAGTTAAGGTTGAAATAACTTTCTTTCCAACGGCTTCATTGACCAGGTTGGGCCTGCCGCAGCGTGGCTTATTGGTCATATAATCCTGCAATACAGGCATGCCACGCTCAATGCCACGCATTTTGTTCTTTTTAAGAAGGTCAAAGAAGGTGCTTTTCTTGATCCCACTCCGCTCGATGATCTGATTGATCGGAAGGCCCTGATTCCAAAGTTCTAGAGCAATGCCTCTTATCGCTAATGTATTCTCAATTGGGCCAGATTTGGCAGCCGTTGCAGCCGTTGTCTCATTACTGGTCGAATGAACCTCTTCATCTTCAGGGCTGGAGGCAGAGGCAGCAGAGGCAGAAGGTTGTTGCGTGAGGTCAGCGGCTTCGTCAGCAGCTCGGGCGCTCTGATTGGTCGTCTGGTCGGCTGGAAGGTCATATCTCTCGTCGGTCGGGATACCAGTACGTCGGTTTCCTCGCGCTTGAGTTCTAGTCTGCACCATTTTGGTTGGTCTTGACTCAATTTGATGATTTACGTTTGTAGGGGTATCCTGCCATACAAATTAGTAGGGAGAGCTTTCTAAGCATTGTAGGTCAAATACAGTGCCTAACTTCATGAAAAATTATTTCACACTGTAATAGTGGGGGAAAGAGCTTTCTAAGCATTGTAGTTGTAGGTCAAATACAGTGCCTAAATTCATAAAATTCATTTAACACTGTAATGGTGGGGCCAAATGACTTTCTGGTCCGGATAGTTAAGTTCCCAACCTTCGTATTCTAGTCCCGTCTGGACCGTCGGGTGGGCCCCTATGGGTTGTGCTAGACAGCACGTGACCTTCTCGGACCGTGTCGTGCGCCGGCACGACGTTAACCATTCAATCAATCCACTCAGTTACCTCTGGGCCTACTCTCTACAGCACGCAGCTTGCAGGCAGGGAGGCCCGTGGAGGTGGGTGGATGAATGAATTCCAAGTACGAAGTCTACCTATGCGACCAGCACTGCCTTCTCTCGATATAACTGAGTGAGGCTGCGCCCAGGCTTTAAATTTCCTCCTGCTTCCAGTGCTATCCGCCCTTCCCCCGGGACCCAGTTTTTTCAGCCCTTTGCAACTGATGGGCTTCGATAGAGCCAGTATTGTGCACAACGCAATTTTCTAACGGAGCTGAACACCACCTGCCTCAGGTCCCACGTCCTCAAGGTCTCTCTTGCTTTGGAAGTGGCCCATAGTAGCGCGCACAAGCTGAAACGATTGATTGATTGGTATTGAGGTCGAGGGCCAGTTGGCTTCGCGGAGTTGTGGTGAGTTAGGGTAAGAAAGTGCACAACATACTGACACTATCGACATCCAACAGAAGTGGGAAGTGCATCAGAACAATGTTTCAGGGGGGAGGAGAGAAAGCTGAAGCGCCCTGCCCATGACGGGTTACCCCATCCCATAAATTGCATTACTGAACATGTTTCACAGGAGAGAAGCAGACGCGCGGCCCACGTACAGACTCACGTTGGCTTAACCGCCTTCGGCTGACATTTGCCGTCCTCAGTTCGGTTCGTATGTGGACGCGCTTACGAGCGTCTCTTGCTGGATCGCGCCTTTCCTTTGCGTACTTCGTACCAAGTAGGTTAGTTTGTCGCTCTTCCGCCGCAAGTCTGCCGTCAGTCTGCACCTCATGCCATATTAATAGGAACAGGCGGCGACTCCACAGTGCCGTAGCTAGATAGTGAAATAGTTACCGCGGATACCTCCTGCAGGACCACCCGTTTACCAGCCAACCTGTCCTCAGCTCAGGCCTTCTCAATCTCGCCAGCGCCTCTCTATCTCAGCAAAAGACACGCCGTGTCACGCGCAGCCACAAAGCGCCATGGCCGCGTCGCACACCTACGACTTCAGCATCGCCATGTCCTGCGGTGGCTGCTCCGGCGCCATCGACCGCGTGCTGAAGAAACTGGACGGTTCGCTTACCCCGTGGAGAAGCAGAAATCGCTCAGAACTTGACTGACTGGTTGCTTGTCCGTGCTCAGGCGTTGATAACTACCAAGTCTCGCTCGAAAATCAGACAGCCAGGGTGGTCACCACGCTTCCTTACGAGACGGTCCTGGAGAAGATCGCCAAGACGGGAAAGAAAATCAACTCAGCCAAGGCCGACGGCGTTGAGAAATCTGTCGAGGTGCCTACCGCCGCAGCATGAACCAGTGAAACCACTGGACAAGACTGCAGACGGACATGTGCGCTCGGGCTTGTATGAGAGCATTATCCACGACCGTAGCAAGACAGCTGGTACACTCATTGTGACTTGCACCACGATTTCCGCAATACGGCCCTCGAGTAGAGCGCTCGCATCCAGTGACTTCATTGACTGGCGTTGCAGCTTAGATACTTTGATAACTCGTCTATGATTGGAGGTCGGCCTTGGACCTTACCATCGTGCCTGACGCCTTGTAGTGGTCTATGGTCCTGGCTCATCAAACCCATGTTCGAGTGTGCCGTTTTCATCGGGAGATGCGCATGGCCGGGCCTCCATGTGGCCTCATATCTCTTCTTCCGGGCAAGGCGGGGGAGCTCTCATCGTCTCTCGCTTTCCATTTCGAGTTCCTCGCTTACAGACAAGCCAAGGAAGCCACGCCCGTCATCCGTAGTTGACCGATCCGTCGTCCGTATGCCTATTACAGACGGTCTGAGGGCTGGATCAAGCCCTTCTTCACATAGACAACTTCATTTATCCCGTAGACCCTTCTTCTCCTCATGTCGCGGGTGAGCTACATCAACACCCCTCTTTAAGAACCGCCGGGTCCTCCAAGTAGTGCAAACCTCCGCACGATGCTCGGGCCATATTCTTGATACTACGTGCGCATGTCAGCGGCCATTGTTACTGTCCGTCTTTCTACAAGGGTCATCCTGTCCATACCTCTGCCTTGGTGTGGCAGTAAGAGCGGAATTCCGCCGTCTGGCCAAGTAGGCTTCCGCCGAACCAGGGACCGTGGCGCTGTCTCTTGTGGGTAATAACCTGGACTTCTAGGCCACCGCTCCGGGCGCCGCCACTGCGAAGTTCGCTCGCCCGGATGCGAGCGTCTACTAATTGCTTGATGTCCCTCTGTAATCGCCTACCAAAGTCTTTGTAGAGTGTGCTGCCACCGGAGAGAACAATATTCTTGTACAGGCCTCGACGGACGTCGATCGGAGACTGTTGAATGACACCGTCGACGACTGCTGGCAGGGGCATCAGGAAGTCGGAAGTATAAATTTCGGGATTGAAGAAGATCTCGGGAGCAAGAAATCGCTCGTAACCGACGTCAACGGATGCCTGGCACCCGCCAGCGTGGCTGACCAGGTGCTTTGCGAAACGGCCTCGGTCACGGTCATACTTTGCAAATTCCTTGACGATATCAGGACACACGTAGCAAAACTCTTCCTTGATCTCCTGTGCCGTTTTCAGAGACGAGTCAGGTTCGCCACGATCTCGGAGGAGAGATTGAACAAAATATGTGATGTCTCGACCCGCAATGGGAATCGACTTGATGGAAGACCCGATAACGTATCCTTCAGCGACGGGGATGACGTGGGTCACACCATCACCGGAGTCAATCACAGTCCCCGTCAAAGACCGGTCTGTAGCCTTGGATGACGTCCACGAAGCTGCCAGTGCCAGCACGGCCTGAACAGCAATGTACATTCCGGCACAATTGAACGATTCGAAAAATATTTCTGCCGTATTCTCTCGATTTTCTGGTGGATTCAAAGGCTGAAACTGTCAATGCGCGAGCAATGTTTGGGCAAAGTTGTAGAGCTGGAATGTTCTTACAGGTTCAGTCAAGAGAAAATAGTGATCTTCCGGTTCGACTCTGAGATATTTAAAGATAGAATTTGACCAGAATCGCTCCATGTGATCCTGTTTAACATTAGGACGACATGGAAGCGAGCAGAAAGAAGTCGATTTCAACTACATCGTACCCAGTTTTCTATTTGGCCGTGGCGGATAGGATAATGAAGGCCAAAGCCTGGGCTTATCAGCTCAATCAGAACAACGCTTCGAAGGCAGGCCTAACGAACCAGGCCCAGCGGCGGCGCTCAAGGCGGCATCGCCAATATAGAAATCCAGGTCTTCAGTGCCCCTCTTGCCACTCAAATGATTACTGCTGGAGCCGGCGCCGCCGGTGAGGAAGGAAGGTTTATTGGTCACAGCCGGTCGGCCAGAGCCGGATCCGCCAGTGCCGCCGGCAGGACCTTTGGTGGCGATGGCGGTAGGGAAGACGAAGGACGGCGAGTCGTTTCCGGCAAAGCCTGCAACTCCAGAGATTAGCCAGCCAGCGGCTAGATCCAAATAACACTTTACTTAACAGACCTAGCTTGGAGTAGCCTGTGCCGCTGGTTGAGGCATCGTCATCAGCTTCCGCCCACTGCGTCTTCGCGGGATCGCAAGGCGGGTCCAAGCGACCAGAGAAGGGATGCTTGCTCGCTTACTTGTCCATGACAACGGCTGGCGTTTGACTCGCCATCCTGAGCGATGACGGCGGCAGTGAGGTACAGGAGCCGGAGAGACAAAAAGATGCAAGAGGGTCGAGGAACTGGCTGGTGATGGGCTCGGAACCGCGAAACAGAGCTCGCCGAAGGTAGGTGAGACGTACAGCTTTGCGCTGATCTGGAGCAAGAGAGGGTCCCAGCGTTCTCATCTTAGTCAGGACGCCATAATAAGGAGAATCCAGCACAACCAGGTAGCATCAAGACACGTGATCACTGGGTCCCAGGCGTGTCGCGCAGCACAAGGGATTTGAGACCTAACTCCAATGGTAGAGGGCGTGCCCAGCGATGGATCTCTTTGCACTAATCAACAATAGCACGGGCACCGGTTTTGTATCTCGATAGCCAGAGAGCTTGGTGTGAAATGGGTGGGCCCCTTCCCCAAATGACACAATGACGGTCTTTCAACCTCTTATTTGCGCACTATGGACGGTCGGCGGAAGCAGATATCAAGTATTTTATCCGATCTATTAAAATCAACTAGGTGACTTTCAAGACGATTCTGTTTCTCAAATCATTGAGTTTCATCCCCAGACTTGAAATGTTCGTGTCGAAGTCAGCGCTGCAGCCTCTCCTAGCCGACTTCATTAGTGGCATGACCCGAGGAGAAACTAATCGAATCAGATAGTCCCAACATCTCAACTCAAGAATTACATCCTATCGCGGTCATTTTTGTCGACGGCCCTTAAAACCCTCAGATGATAAAAATGTTGGGGAGTATGTCTTTTAGAAAGCCAAGGCACTGCCGACCATGGCAGCGAGCACGAAGCCAGCCGGAGTCCAGCTTTGCGTCGTGGCGGCGGCAGAAGCAACGGAAGATGACGCCGACGCTGCAGATGTCACAGATGTCGCAGATGTCGTCGCTGGTGTTGAGGCGCGGCTAGTTGCTTTGGTGGATTCTTACTGCATCAGAGATCGGCTGCATCGACCCAGCCAACGTGGGCGGAGCAGTCAAGTTGTCCGTAGCAGTGATAGGTTATACGGTGTAAGGGCTCATAGTAGTTTTTGACGCATGCAAGATAAGTTCTTGGTTTAAGATATTACTGATTTGCATGTTTGGCGAACTGGCGGCACTTTCGACCTCGAATTCAGCACATATGGCCATATCTTTTTTTCGGCGAAGTTCGCAGTAGCAGCCTGAGAGTCTGTGGCGATTAGCTAACAGGTTGATGGCAGACTGATCTGAGCACCTACTTGGCCTCCACTTCGTCCTGAGTTTTCGCTCTCCAGCCATTCAAAGTGAAGTGATGAGTAGGGCTGATGAAACAACACTGAATCGCATAGCTGCTAGAATCTTCTTCATATTGTTGCGAACAGATCAAAATTTCGTCACCGGTCTCAAAAAAGCGAGCCGTGGAATTCTCCGGGATCTTTCGTGGCCACGACCTAGAAGATTGTTTCATTGGTCGCGGCGGCCGCACCGACAAGCGCAGCCAAGAACAAGACACGAGCCATCCTCGTTGATGATGAGTCAAGAAACAGGCCTAATGGAATAAGAGGCTGACGAAGCTCCGCGCATAGGAGATTGGGAGTTTTTGTCGACGCAGACGGAACGAGACACAAAGATAGATAGGATCCCAGGACATTGACTCGTAAGCTTCAGAGAGATGCCAGAACAAAGATCTACCCAGCAGTATATCGATCATGTTATACCTAGCCCACTAATACTGAGGGTCATCGGCCACTTTTCGTCACAACACTGCGCTTCCTGCTTGCCCGGAGCACATCGCTCAAGGATCATGGAGGACCTCATCGCGATATCTTAACGCGTGGAGCGCTGATGAAAGTAAGCAAAAACTACACCGAACTTCACTCGACGACGCCGCAGGGCGCTGGGCAAGTGCCTGTCACCTTAAAAGTATTTTTTGAAGAAAAAAACAACCTTCACTGGAAGTATGAGTGCATGGTGAAGAAATTCTAGGATCGGCTTCGCGAGAACGCGCGCGAGGCGTGGAATCACGGGGTGTGAGCTGGCACGGCTTGGCCTCGATGTTGATGAAGCCATTCCCGCTACAGGCAGATAAGCATCTCACGCCACGCTTCGTCGTGACCTGGACAATGTACTGGAAAAGTGGGTTCCACCAAATTCCCCGTTCTTTTATGGGCTCATGACGTACTTTAATTGGTCACCTCTTAGGCTCAGCAGACGTACAGTACAGTCCCCCCAAGGATCTCGTAGGTTGTGTGGGCTTGACCCACTTCTGTCTTGCATATACAAAATCAGTAATCAGGAACTTCACGGGCAATCATATCAGAAAGATACATTTGCATCAGCCACATAGATGGGAGTAATCCCCCACCCAATATACGATATCCTTGCGGAGTTGCAAGGTGGCTCATTGGAGGCGTTTTAAGTCGCTATCTATGTAACTTCCTGGTGGTTTCCAGATACTGGAATCTGATCAGAGCCTAAAGGATCCTCCCGTCTTGAGCTGTTCCATTGTCCACTCATTGTTTGATCTTGGATATTTATGGAAATGCAGAGTAGGTTATTCACCAATATCTGTTCTTAGCTACAAGCTACCCAAGATGAAGAGAGAAAAGGTGAAAGGGACGCCTTGGGGTCCACTCAGGGTCTAGCTAGAGCTCGTGCCCGCTCGGCCCCACTCAGTCTCGGCAAAACCTCGGCTCTTCCCATGGTCTGTTATCCATGGCTTTGCCATGGAAGTAAGTTACATACCGGGCCTAGCCCGTGACAGATGGGCACGGTGCATTCGCCATGCCGAGCATAAACTGAGAAAACTACTGTTAGGGAAACCTCAGAACCCCCCATGCACCCATTTACGACGGGCCGCCGGGTGATCTCCTCGGGAAAAACCCTCACTGGATAGTGGGAGAAGCAGGATTCGAACCTTCTGACTCTAGTAGTCACACCAAGCGTTTTACCACTACGCCATCCCCTCGGCGCTACATCATCTTCGTAGGCGCGAAGAGATTCCTCGACACAGAGTCCACGTGACCTCACTGCTTCTCCGTCACCTCTCGCGCTACTAGTGGCTCGCAGGTATCGCGCCAAGTGCAAAAGTATTTCATCCTTGACACAGCCGACGCCGCTACAGCTCTGATGCTTCGCCGCGGTTGCGGGTACATAAGGCAGTTAGCTGGGTTCCTTTTCCCCGGGCCTTCCCACGACCTCACCTCCTAGGCCCTCTCTCCTTATCCTCGCATCCATCACTTTTTTCCTCAGACCAGCCCAGTCAGATAGCGCAGGCCACCAAGCGTCAATAAAGCTTCGCTCTGCTCGGTATTTGATATCGCAGGCATCTTTTGGGCGCGCGGCTCAGAATTGGCCGCGACATCGTTGACGCCATCCTGGGTCACTCTCGCCAAGTTTCTCTCCTCACCGTCGTGAAAAGGAGAAAAGTGACAAGATCGGAGACAGGCGCTCGATCGGCGTCTTTTCAAGTCCCGCGTCTGCTGTCCCCCCAGTAGCCCGGCTAGGCGCCGCGCAGCACGACGGGTAGGCCATGGGCCTCGATCGAGCTCTTGCGTCGATCAGGACCGAGACCGGACAAGGCTCATCAGGCGCGTCGGCTCCAGCGCGTGTCTCTGGACGGTGAAACTTGGAGATAAAGCGGCGCTCGGTCGTAGACGCTGGCTGAGCTCAACTCGCGATCAGAACGGCCCCAAACCTCACTTGCATCCTTAACCTGCCTGCTGGCTGAGGCGCGTGCCCGAGAACTTCTGCTGAAACCCGCCCTGCCCGTCCAGGAGCGGCCAAACGGATATGATGCACGAAAAGATTGTTTCTCTAGGCTCTCGCCTACACTACCCCATTACCATCACTAAGCTCCTCAAATCTCCTGGCGATGCTGTCAAAAAGCAGGAGAACATCCTGGAGTATAAGTTCAGTTGGCGGCGCAAGGTCGGCGACGACACATGGACGGACGAGACGACATATACCGAGTTTGACAGCCCTGCCGAGGGCAAGCTCAAGGATTGGCGCATCAGCGAGGGCATGGTCATCAGCGCTGATATGCCTTGCATGATGGTGGAAGAAGCCTGCGGCCACGAGGTGCAGATTCAAGGCCTCTGTAGCCTGTGCGGCGCCGATATGACCGAAATCAATTGGGCGAGCGAGGAAAGGGACACGGACCGAGCCATGATCAACATGACGCACGACCAGACAGGGCTCATGGTCAGCGAGAGCGTGGCCAAGAAGGCCGAGCACGACACTCAAAAGCGTTTGCTGCGCCAGCGCAAGTTGAGCCTCGTAGTCGACCTTGACCAGACCATAATCCACGCCTGCATCGAGCCGACCGTCGGCGAGTGGCAGCGCGACCCGACAACCCTAATCACGCAGCGGTCAAGGGCGTCAAGAGCTTCCAGCTCAATGACGATGGCTCACGAGGCCTGGCCAGTGGCTGCACCTATTACATCAAGCTCCGTCCGGGCCTGGAGCAGTTTCTCAACGAGGTATCCAAGATGTACGAGTTGCACGTCTACACTATGGGCACCCGCGCCTACGCCCTCAACATCGCGCGCATCGTCGATCTTGAACGGAAGCTGTTTGGCAACCGCGTCATCAGCCGCGACGAAAATGGTAGCATCACGTCCAAGAGCTTGCAACGCCTGTTCCCCGTGAGCACCAACATGGTCGTCATCATCGACGATCGGGCCGACGTGTGGCCGAGGAATCGACCGAATCTGATCAAGGTGGTGCCTTATGACTTCTTCAAAGGCATCGGCGACATCAATTTGAGCTTTCTCCCCAAACGGACAGACGTGGTGCCCTCTGCCCAGAAACCTAACAGCGTCCCTGCCGCTTTCGATACCACGTCCTCGGCCGTCACGGTGCAAGGGGAGGAGGCCAAGGCGTCGCCTCTCAGCGAGATAGCGCGGATAGCCGGGGTGGATGACCCTGCGACGCTGAAGCTTCAGGCTGAGGAGCAAGAGAAGACGCTGGAGAAGCAGTTAACAGACCGGCCTTTGCTGCATATGCAGGAGGAACTGGACAAAAAGGACGAGCTATCATCCCAGGGTCCCGATGCGGACCAATCGTCGTCGCCCAACCCGCCGCGCCAGCATCTTCTCAGCGACGATGACGAGGAGCTCATGGCGTTGCAGGACCACCTGACGGACTTGCACTCGTCATTCTACGATATGTACGATCGGAGACGCGCAGACAGGAGGGAGGCGGAGCCGACGCACCCACCGGGAAGCGCCAAGGGCCGCCGCAGGTCGATAGTCGACGACGGTGTGGATCTCTCCATGGTACCCGACGTGAGTGACATATTGTACAAACTCAAGTCCAACGTTTTGTCGGGGCTGGTGATTGTGCTGTCCGGGCTGGTGCCGCTGGGCGTCAAGGTGGAAGAGTCGGAGATCGGCATGCAGGCGCAGAGCTTCGGCGCGCAGGTCCTCGACACCCTTTCCAAGCGGGTGACGCACCTGGTGGTGTCGACGAGCCGGCCGCGGACGAAAAAGGTGCAGCAGGCCGTCTCGCTACCGAGCATTAAAATCGTGAACCATAACTGGCTCATCGACTGTCTCAGTCAGTGGCGAAGGTTGGACGAGGGTCCCTATTTTTTGGATGTCCTCGACCCGAACCGCGAACAGGATCGGCCGGATGACGCCGCCGAAGGCGCATCAGAAACGGAGACCGGCGGCGGGGGCGGTGACAGCGATGAAGCCAAAGACTTTAGAGACTTTGACTGGGCCACGGCAGATAAGGACCTGGAGGAGTTTCTCGGCGATGACGACGACGACGACGAAGAAGATGAAGAAAAAGAAGGAGAAGATGGCAACGGCGCGAGCGAGGAGCACAACGACGGCACGACAGACGCCGGGTCCGTGACTGGAGAGGCGGCAGAGGAGGCCAGGGCAAACACGCAAAGCGGCAGCAGCAGAAGTAGCAGAAGCAGCAGTAGCAGCGTTATCGGCAGTAGTGGTAAGAACAGCAGCAACAGCAATGGGCAGCGGAATGGCGATAAGCGCAAAAAACGGGCGGACGAGACGGACGAGGACGGAATGCCAAAGGTGGCCAACGGCAGCGTCACGGCGAAAAAACAGCGCCTCTCCCGCGGTCGAGGGTTATCGGTCCTTCGGTCGGTCTACACGACCAGTAACTATGACGGGGGCAGCGGCGGCAGCGGCAGCAGCAGCAGCAGCGATGGAAGCGAGGCTGTTTTTACGCCCAACAGTCCCAGGGAGGTCCAGGAGAGCACCAGACTCGCCGGCGACGACGCGGGCGCCGACTCGGATCTCGACGACGAGGCGCTGGAACGCGAGTTACTGGCCGAGCTGGAGGCGGCTAGGGACTAATCCCGGGAGGGCCATGCGGGCGACAGGCAACAAGGCGTGTGGCCCTGTGATAGAGGGTTGGGGCGCTGAGACGCTACGGAACGAGAGAGGCCCTTGGCCGACGAGCCCGCTGAGCAGACGAGCAGAATCAAGGGGAAGCCTGGGAGAGGTGAGTGGGGGAAGGGCGGCGTTTTTGGCACGGCGGGTGGACTACGCAGCCATGTCGCGGCTTTTTTGTGTTTTCAGATCCATCTTTTTACTTTTTTGCTCTCTCCCTCTCTTTCTGTGTGTGTGTGCCTGCTGTGTAGGAGTACGTGCCGACGACGCGTCCCAATTGATACGTGGCTGGCTTGCTGTCGCCGGCTGGACAATGCGCGTTTGGCGCCAAGCGGATTATTGAACTCGAGGCACAAGACACATTTCCGTGTCTTTAACCTCGAGATGCTATTACCACGGTGCGCTCCTCACGGCCAGGCAGAAACAAGTAAGGGGCTCGTTGGACCCAGGTGACGGAGGAGACGGGAAGACGGTAACCCTTTCTGGGGGAAAGGGGGAGATGAAAGGACTCCCTGTTTGGGGCTTCAGAAGACATAGGGTATGACTGGGGAGAAGATTTGGAATTGCCGCAGTCTCGAGCTGTGCTGCTGGTGGTTGTTCATGCCACCCAGTCTATGTGCGGCCCGGTCAACCGGCTTTTATTTGGACTGCTGCTCCGGCACCATGGAAAACGTCGGCCTCACGAACCTGAAGAGAAGCTCGCAGGCAGCCCAGCCAGCCGTGTCAGCACGTCCAAGAGAGGGAAGGGGAGGGAGCCCAAGCCCAGACAAAGCAAAAGCAAGCAACACGAACCAGTCATTGTGGTAGATCTTGCTGTTCTCGCCCAGCAGCTTGCGCTCGCGTTCCTGGTCGGCCCAGTGGCGCCGCACCTGGTCGCGATCCTCCTCCGCCATCAGCATGGGCACCAGGTAGATGCGGGCCCAAGCCTTTTCGCGCGCGAGCTCACTGCGTGCGATAGCCGTCAGCAGACCACCCGTCGGCCAAGGCCGCGAGAAGGGGGGACGAGGGTTGGATGCACTTTGCTTCACGTATGCCGCCCACCAGCTTGTACCATCCGTACGCCATGACGGCGCCCATGCCAAGCAAAAGCGTGCCGGGCCGAAAGCCCCTGGTGGGCAGGTTTCGCTGTCCGTGACCTTTCCAGCTTAGCTCTTATTCCCCCCTCCCACTCGCCCGCACCGCTCGCGGCCCCGGCAAACGCACCCTGAACTGAACGGCCTCGTAGCCACCCTGAGGGGGCATATCCTGCGCCATGGCAGGCTTTCTCGTGCTCTTCCAGCTGGCCGACGTGATGCGTTGCTGTGGCGCTGTGGTCCGTGATGATGACAGCAAAGGTCTCTCCAGTGCTGCCGTTGATTCGGGTAAGAAAAGAAGCCAGCCCGCCTTTCTTCCCCTGCGCGCGCCGTCCACGTCACAATCCCGCACTGGCTTATGTCATACATTGGCGCGCTCCGACTTGCCGCCGCCGGACTAACACTGTATCCGATGAGTCGGCTTCGGCCATCGGCTTCCGCTCCGAAATTGCCGTGCCGGCAGTTGATCCGTGCGAACTTGTCGCATAGCGGCCGACACAAGACGCAGAATCCATGTGTGATAAAGCGTGCAGTGTTCGGGACTCAGTGCAGGAACTCCATCATATGACATTGCATCAAGGGGCTCATAGTATTTTGCCAATCCGTTTTGTGTCACAGTTTACGAGCCCGGGCACACTTCCACCCGCCAACGACCAATCACGTGTTATCTTTCCAAGCACCATGTCCGACAGCACTTCAGCATCCACCATCTTTCTCAAAAAGTAAGATTGCATCAGCTGGTACAATGAATCCTGCACAAGGGCGAAGAACGGACCCCGACAGCCAGACCCAGTCCCCTATGACTCCGAGCTCGAGAGGCTCCAAGTTGCAGAGCTCAACGGCAGACAACGTTAAATTTTCCAAATACGGCGAGGACTACCGAAGCCTCATAATCAATTAATTGGCCGATCGCCGCTCCCACAGCGATTTGATGAGTTGGGTCCCAGAGACGGTCGACACTCAGCCCTCGAGGAATTCCCATGGACTTTGTCATCTACCTAAAGATACAATTCGGCATCACGGGGACTACAAATTCAAGAAATGGTGCACAGGGAGCACCGACTACCCCGAGACGACGGCATCATAGCAAAAAGAGGTCAAGACGAGAGGCCGCTGAGCGGCAGCAGAAGGCGGCAGAGCGGAAGACTCTGGCTCTAGAGAAGAGGAGGCTGCGAGAAGCAGAAACGGAGACAAGGCAGCAGGCAAAGACTGACAGTCAGCAAGAGAGGGAGCAAAAGCAGAAAATATAGAAAGAACTCAGGCGGGGAAAGCAGGGAACAACAGTGGAGATGGAGCCCGAGCTGCAAGCGGCCCGACAGACCCGCGAGAAGAGTCCGGGTGTTGGAGGCGAAATGACCGTCGCCATTCCACGTCCACCAGTTTCGGCGACAGCAGCAGGAGACAATTTTTTGCCAGAAAATGACGTACCCAAGAGCCCAAAGTCTACGATGGCCCATTCAGAAAGCCCTAACAAGCCGTCTTTGGTTGTTGAGAGTGATCAGGAAAGTCTGGTCGCAATTCGAGATCCGGCAGATGATCGTAAAATTCCTTATGTGATACCTTGAGCGCAGACTTCGGCATCAAAATTACCTTAGTGCAGGAAAATTCGTTGTCTAGAACGTTCGTTATCTAGACACAACTAACTATCCCGTCATCTTTATCGAGACAACATTCCCTTAACAAGGCAAACACCCCCTTACCAGTACAACGTTACCTTGATAATATTCCCCTACAAAACCACATTCTCTCAGCAGAATCCCCTACCAGTAGACGTTTTCTCCTCGTTCAGACACCTCAGATTCAATCCTTCAGGTATATAAGAGAGGGATGCATCTGTCTAGGTAGAAGCAAACCAGTTCCATCCTACGGCATTGCACCGAGGGCCACGGTTACTTTGCCAATCAATTTTGTGTCATGGAGCTCATAGGTAGGCTATTACTCTTAGCCCGACCCCGCAATCTTTGTCTTTGCCCGGCAAAGCAGCGTAGTCATTTCATAATAAAATCAAATAACTGTACACCCCAAGTCTATAGGTATCACTAGTCGCTCTTGCATAGCCATTTCATCATCCAATTTCATCCTGCCCTTGCTCCTGACCAAGCCAAATGTCAGCAGCCCAGAGGTCGAGATGCCAGGGTCTCGAGTAGACGACCACTGCGTCTTGTTCTAGAGGGCCATCTTCACGCCGCGCTCCTCTTGATGGCTTGGCTTCCCAGCGATTTTGGACTGCTTCTACCACAGCCGCCGGGCCCTGCGGTCGCCTGCTTCATTGTCACGTCTGCATCGGGCTCGTCTGTTCCGACGAACGTCCAGCTTTCTTCAGTATCATCCTCTTCCTCCTCGTTGGCCAACAAATTCTTGCCCGCCTTGCATTGGATAAGGCTCTTGGCGTATTCAAGGTCCCGGTAAATGCTCTGAATGGCATGATCGACACCTTTCTCCTGTCCGCGTGTTAGCAACAACCAGACGTCTTTCTCGTTAATTACAGGGAGACGAATACCATTCTAATTTGCTCGCCGAGCACGCGGGCCTTGACAATCATGCGCTCGTTGCGCGTCACCTCCCACAGCGCCCGGCCGAAGCTCTTGGTTCCCCATCGTCTGACCCAGACGCCGACGCCAAGGTCCTCCACCCGGCTAGCAAAGAAAAACTGATCTCCAAAAAAGGGTCGTATTATGGTTGGTATGCCGGCTCGCAGGCTGGCCCCCGTCGTGCCCGAACCGCCATGGTGCGCCGCCGCGTCGATCTGCCGGAAAAGCCAATCATGAGGCGCCGATTTGATGACGTAAATCTCAGGTGGCATCTCCGGCTCATCGGCCCTCGGCTTTGAAGGGTCTTCTTGAGGCGAGATGCGATCAGACCAGCCCTTGGACAGAATGCAACGGACATCAGCCTTCATCACAGCGTCAATCAACTCCTGTGTCATCTTCGCTGGATCGTTGACGATAATGGATCCAAAGCCAACGTATACTAGCTTCTTCCCGTCCGTCCGCGCTTGCTTGATAAATCGGTTCAGCTCGGCGGGTGGCTCGTACTCGCTGCCTTCGTCCAAGAACCAGTAACCAGTGACTCGGATCCAATCGGAGAAATCCAGAGGCGGTGCGACGACGCTCGGACTAAAGTTGTAGAGGAACGGAACTTTGTTCGGCTGCATCTTTTCGAGGTTCGTATTAGGCAAGCCAAGGGTCTTATTGCGCCATCGATTTACTTGATGAGCCGTTGCCTTCCAGAATATGTTGTCAAACATGACATACGTCATGTAGTTGTAAGCACCACCCATCTTGTGTTCGGGCATGATGAAGGCGTGTGGATATGCCCTGGTTCTCGTCCACGGCATGGTGAAAGATCGGAAGTAGGGAATGCCCAGCTTTTCCGCAATGTGAATACCAGCCATTGCCGATGGCGACTCAATCAGCAAATCGGATCCTATACAAGCCCGATAGGCTGACTCCAACAACTCGTCGAGCCAACCGCGAAACGTCGAGTTGGCCTCGCGTAAGAAGGCGTATGTAAAAGTGCCATTTTCGATGCACAGGCGCATGAGCTCCCCAGGGTCTCCCTCGACTCGCGCAAATTCAATGCCGTGCGACTCGATCCAGCCTTGGAACTCGGCGTGCGTTGCAATTCGGGGCTTGTGACCTTCAGCCAGGAGCCCTTTACACAGTCCAATATAAGGCTGAACATCGCCCCGAGATCCAATGGTGAGGCAGGTGATTATCATGGAAGATTGTGGCTTGAAGTTGATCATGGAGCCGTCCGTCTCATCAGAAAGAATAGTGGGCGCATTCGCCATGCTGGGTGTCTGACGCGGTAGCTCCAGATCGTGCTCAGGGAACTCGTCCTGTCGAGCGGATCGCAACGCGTCTCGTTCAGCCATGGCAGAGTCCGCTTGCTCCCGCTCTTCTTGCTGGAGAAATCCTGTCTTCTCGAGATACCGATTTCTCTCCAATCCCTGCAGTAGTGTCACTGCACAATCGTCTCGAACGTCGGTCTGGCCAAACTCGAAAAAGAGCTCTTCATGTCCGCGAATGACAACGACGAGACCGTGATAGCCAAACCGGAAGCCCTTCTCTTTGTGCGCAGTTTCAATGTCCTTTAACGGGAGAATGAGCTTCGTCCGGGTGCCGAGCAATAAGCTGCGAAAGCAGAAGGATCGATCGCTGATGTACATTTTACCATACAGAGGCAAGACTCGGACTATGCAACCAAAGTATGTCGCCTGGAGTCTTTCCGTCTCAGGCAAGGCAAAATGGGCACGGAAACGCTCTATAGAAGTCTGGATCTTTCCTTCCGAATTCTCTTCGAGTTCATCTTTGTCAGGACGCAGGCCAGCAGGCCCATCGTAGTGCTTGCGGCCACCTTTCCACATGCCGGACACCTTTTCGACGTACCCCATCGACTCCGTCGCCAGTAGAGAGCTCATGCGCTTGCTAGTCTGGTTCAGGTAACCAGCAAGAGCGCCCGCACGTTGGAGGGGGTATGACCCCATCTTGGTAATGCTCTGAAGCGTAGGCGTACCAGGTAGCTGATTATCCTCCACTTCTTGACTGGCTGACGGTGGTTGTTGTTGAGTGCCCTTGGTCGCGGCGACCTTGCGCTCCGACGACAGCTTTGATGGCCGGCTCTCGGTTTCGGTGGACGGGTTGGACGGTGAACGTCGCATCGTCGGGCTGTGGAATAACTCGCTACCCGGAAGTATCTGGCTTGCGGACGGATTATCTTCCCCAGAGATGGTCAAGTTCAAGTAGCTTGGATCGTCCGTAGAGGACTGCAAATTCGAACTAGACAACTCCATCATAGTTTGCATCGATCTGTCGTCCACGTACTGACAGCTCAGCGACTTCTTTCTTTCATTGCTACTCAGACGGGAACCTTGTTCCCTCGCAGCGCTACAGCACGCTTCATCCCGTGCCGCCCGTCCGACTGCATCTGTGCTTGTACGAAAAGGGTCTTCGCCGCCGGAGCTTATGCTCTGATATGCCGAACGAGGCGATCGAGGAGCAAGCGTGGCCTTGACCGGCTCGGGCAGCTTGGCTTTGTGGATATGGACTTCGTGATTGTCGCCATGCTTTGCAGATCCCAGATTTCCCGGTCTTGTCTGTGAATCGACGGCTGCGATGCCCTGCTGTTCTGCAATGGCCTTCACGTCTGTTTGCTTATCGGAGGAAGATGCGTCCTCGATCAAAATTTTAAGGACGTTGATGGCCTGACGCCCAAAAGAGAAAAAGCTGAAAAAGTACTGCGGACAAAATTTAGGCTGAATATTCCATCTCGGACATGACACAATCAAGACAATACTAACCTCGTCGATAGCGTACGTCTCGTCGTTGTCTACGACACGAATCTTGCAAGTGTCCGAAAATTCCATCATTTGTGTCTCCTTGACATCAATGACATTCTTGATGGCCATGGAGATCTTCACGCTATCGCCGTCATTGTGGCTCCGGAAGATAACTCGCTGCAGGCTCTTGACCCATTCCTTCGCGCTAGGGGCGCTGTCTGCCCTAAAGTTATAGGACCGGTGATCGGTGACGACGGAAAAGTAGACGCCATCCTTGTCCTTGTCGACAATATTGGCAGAGATGCCGACCCTGAGGTCGATTTGACCATGCGGAAAGTAAAGGTTTGTAGGGTCACGATAGTAAGACAGCACATCGCCTTTGAGGCGGAACCAATATCGGTTGTATTTTGGATTTCTTTTTCCACTTTTAGAAAGGTATCCGGACTTTGCGACGACGTTCTACAAAGTAGGCGCGTCAGAAAGAAGACGGAGCTAGTAGTTCGCACGAAAGTTCTCACCGCCTTCTTGGGAAGGTACGCGTAGAAGCATATGTGCTTGGCGGTGATGTACAGGCAGCCCTGAAGTAAGACGCTTTGCAACAACCAGCAAGCGTACTCTACAGCAGTAAGAGTGAGCAAGAAAGCAAAACGCGGGTCCAGGCAGTGATGTGAATCATACCATCTATAACCGGCTCGGGCCGTTCAAAACCGAAAATCTCCATGAGCCTTTGGGCAAGTGGGGTCGCTTCGCTGTCCTCATCCATTCGGTGAAGTTCTGTCCGGGACTGGTCGAGATCAAAGCTTGGACGGCTCGAAATCTCGGCCCTCGCCTGTAGCATTCTGCTCATGACAGATAGCAAGCGGGTGTCTACCCTCTCCAAATTTTTGACTGGAGATGGAGAAAGCTCATTCAAGTCGCCGCGGCTATCTGAGTCTTGCTTTGGAGGTGAGAGTTCGCCCTGACTCTTCCTCCTCCGTTTGGGTAGCGTCGAGATCGACTTCAATATCCTGTGACCAGGGAAACGCTTTCCGTGGCTGCTCCTTGTGCTGCCGCGATTTGCGGGTGAACCGAGAAGATTAGTCTGGGAAAGAGGGTGATGTTGGTTGCGAGAAGGAGACAAGGGCCGCGGATCATCATCGTCGTCGTCGTTGCCGTCGTCGTCACTGCTGCTCTCGTCGAAGCGTTGATGAAAGTCGGCTCGGGAGCCCGCAGCAGCAATAAGATCGAATATGCTCTGGTTTATGTTGAGGGTCTTAGGTTCACCCTGGGCGTTTGAATTTTTATGGTGCAGGCCGCCATCATGACTGTTACTGCTTCTGAGTGGCTCCGGAATTTCGTCCGGTGCGGACATATCAATCTGGCATCGTCTCTGTAGCGTTGTAGGGCCTGGCCTTTGTACGCCGCAGTTGCCTGCAAGTGTGGGAGGGGAAGAGGCCATGGACGCGAGTGGCGGAGGGCGTTGTGACGCGCCTCTGCGGCGTCGATGTGGATCAGAGGGTCAGCAAAAGGCTCAAGCGCCGATGGCTGCCGGAGCGACGGAGCTTGATGAGGAGCTTGCTTGAGAGGGTCAGAGTAGCCAAAATAGAGGCGTCGACGAAAAACGGCTAATCTACTAGGGAAAGGCGAGAATCAAGGGGATTAAGGGGGATGTCTCGTAGGATTCGAGGGAGAAAATCGGGAGAAGCGGAATTCAAGACAGACGCGGGAACGAGGCTCGGCCGCGATGGTGAAAGTTAGGCTGGAGGTCTGCGGCAGATGAGGCGCTAAAGGGGCAGAAAACCCACCGCCAAGTGCAGCGGCAGGCGGGAAGTAAAGTAGCCGGTACTTATGCCATGGACGAGTCGCCAAGACAGTCTAAACCAAAGCTCCCTCTTGAGGCTCGGCGGGAGGCTGGAAAAGTGACGCGGATGTTCTCACCTGCAGAGCTTGCGTAAAATCCATCCGTACGGGCAAGAAGGCAAGGATGATGAATCGCCTTTGCATCCTGGGATATACGTTAATGCACGCAGGTAGTGCGCGCTACATTTGTTGAACTGTGCCGTTTGCCTGGGTAAGGCAGAGGCCAGCAGCAATCAGTCTTGTCTGGTCAGCATAAACAACTATTTCATGGTAGCTTGCGTATACCTTTTACAGGCTCCAACCGGCACAGGCATTTGGTGCGGCTGCACAAGCAATCACTGATTCGGCTTCAGACTGACTAAGTTCATGTGTATGCTGTCATAGGAGATTCGGGTCACGAACACACAAACCATCGGTTCCGGAGGCCTGGGTTATGCCGGCAGTAGGTGGTAAGGCTATTTATCGATAAGAATATCTCGTCAACGCCTGCCCAATGACGGATGGCTGCTGTCCAAAAAGTCGGCGAACCTACGAGTGATGCACGCACTGTACGTGGCGCTAGGTTGATGGGCATGTGCCAAGTCCGACTGAGCGATGCATGTATCCCAAGACTTCATCTTTGATTCGTCACGCGGTGAAGCTTAACTATCAATATGCGACGATGCCCCAGCAACAGAACAGTATCTGCACTGTAAACAGAATGTCTCGAAGCCTATCAAATCCATCACTACCTATCCAGCAGTAGATATTTGCCTGTATCCAAAGTACTCGATCGTCGGCATTGGTGGAGAAGATGACGAAACTTCTGCCCTCGAGTACTCGACATGTGACGATTGAACCAAGGCTGGTCCATCATGCTAAGACTGCGACGAGCGCGACTGATGGTGGTAGGACATCTGCCCTTTTTCAACTCTCCCCACATCTACCATCTCTCGCCTACTCAAGTTGACACTACGGCAGAAGGTTTCGAGCCATGCGTATCCCACCACCTGCTGCTTCACTTCCTTTCCGGTAGCGAAAGCCCTCAAGCGGCATAGTGTGCATCTACAGCCCGCGAACAGCCTTTGGCTGCAGGGCACCTGCAGACTGGCGGCATCCCTCTCTCGACCCGCTACTCTATGTCGTCGCTGCTTTGCTCATACGTAGTGCCTCCAAGGTGGAAGACCAGATCACGCAGTAACCATGGTTCACATGACTTACCAGGAAGTTCAAGAACCTGTGGCCGCCTCACCGGTACCTAAGTTATATTGATGTGGTGGGTCTCGCTATCCATCGCGACCGAGAATGAGGCACCCCTATCGGAGAATAGGAGAAAAGCGCTGATGCTGGCAAATACTCTATTCCAGGTGTGCAGCTTGCCCCAAACGATCTAATTACAACAGGTCCGTACAGTATTTATCAGTTAAAGGCTGTAGTGTACTTCGTATCGCTGACGGCATTCGACATCGGATTTTGACCGACACGCAGTTCACAGACAACCCATCGGGGTTTGCCGATCCCTTTATCCCTGTAGAAAGGACTTATGTATGTAATGAGGCCTGCTCTGCCGGGGCAACTTTACATCAGGCGCCAGATCTCTCAACGACTCCACTGCGAAGTACAGCAGGAAGATGTATGATACGTCAAATCTATCAAGACTAGATGCTTTTTTTGTGCCAAAACCGCGGCCCTCGCAGAGTGTTTTCTAACTGGTAAGTTTATCATGTTTCTTCTATTGGTGAAGCCTTCAAACTAAAGAATGAAAAAGAAAATCCACAGCTCGTTATTTTTTGTACTTCGTAGTGTAAATCAGACTTGCCTGATGGCGTTGCACCGCCAGCCGAGTACATGTCGCTCAAACAAAAGAACAAAAAACAGAGGTGCCAGGTCAGCTGATTGACTCAAGCTTTTGAAGGCGGCATGTCGTAGCGGCCCACGGAGCCTGCTACGTCAACACGCGAGCGCCGAGAAGCAGCAGCTTCTCATGGCTTCCTCCAACCCAATGTTTCCCACTTCGCTCATCTCCCCCGAGGTGACTTGTTCGCTTCCGGAAGACTTCATTCTCCGGCCATTGGAAAAGACAGACTACAGCCGCGGTTTCTTAGAATGACTTCGCGACTTGACATGGATAGGCGAGCTCGACGCTGAACGGTTTAGTGAATGCTACGATGAGATGAATACATGTGGCAAGGGTCCCTACTTCTACGTAGTAATCGAGCACGGGGGCTACATCGTGGCTACGGGGGCCGTAATCGCTGAAAAGAAGTTGTGCGTCCTCACATTCCATGTGAGGAGAACGACCACTGACTTGATGAGTTTCAAGTATTCAGAATTGCACTGCTGTGGGCCACGTGGAAGAAATCTGCGTATCGGAGCAGCACCGTGGAAAAGGCCTAGGCCGTGCCGTGCTCAATGCCCTTGCCTCAATAGCTAAAAATGTCGGCTACAAGAAGTGCAGTCTAAACTGCACTTCTAGAAATGTGGATTTCTATACTAAATGCGGCTACAGGAGGCTGGAGATCGAGATGCAGCTCGATCTAGGGGAAGCATGGAACTAGGGATGATGTTTTGGTGGCGCCCGACCAGGTTTGCCTCGGACGTCATCGTACGAGCTGAATATGGACGGCGGAAACGGTGGAAATTGTAAAGTTGAAATTCGCATTGTCATGAAGCCTGCGTTACTCTTATCAAGCGTAGGATCATGTAGTCTCTTGAATTCCTTCTGCGCCGGCTCCTCTATTATGTACGAGAGTTTATCGCAAAATTCGTCAAGTCCACAAGCACAGTTTCCCGCTACCATTGCCACCAGCCACCCAATCCATGCTTGGATGGAAATGAGCGACGGCAGGCACGGCTGTGATTCCATCCCCATCAAGCTGGGCCAGCTGACTACCATCAGACGCATAAACGTCAACGAAACGATTCATATTGCCAATAGCAAACTTTTGTATGGCATCTCGTGGTTGCTTTTGCCATTGCGATTTTAAAATCGTCACCCAACGACCGGTCTGGTTGTTGTGCTTGACGCTATGTACAGGCTCCATGGCCTTAGGACTTATGTCTTGACCCGATTTCCATGTACTTGCATCCGAAAAATCGTATATCTTGATGGTATCATCGTAAGAGGATGTGGCAACGTGGCCGCCTGCGCTCCACGACGCGTGAGACACAGAAAGGCGCGACTCATGCTCTCCCAGTAATGCCGGGTGTCTCAGATTGTCTTTTCCAATCATCTTCCGTAGATCCCATATCTTCATTGTACGATCTAGCGAGGCTGTAGCAACTAGATACGAGTGGATCGGGTGTAACGAGAAGCCTCCGATCTTCTGCTCGGAGAGCATCCAGATCTCTTCGCTTGATGGTGACCGAATGTCATATCGACCAAGTCCACCGTTCAGTATTGAAAAGAAGAGGATGTTTGGTTCATTCGACGTCATGTCTAAAGCCGAGAGTGGCACATCATATTCTTCGTTAGCGGGGCGAATATCTGGACGGTTTTGCCTTTTTGAAGATCGACCTTTCTTATCGACGAGTCGTACGAGGCAGAGAATACGGCATTCGCATCTACTGGCGAGAACACAAAGGAGGTTATGGTTCTTGCGTGCGTTTTGAACGCGGAGACTAAAGGTCCTGAGTCTTCTGCCTCATCGTCGTCGTCGAGTTCAGGAGAGGTCTGAGAGCCATCAAAAACACACATTGCCCCTTCCTTGTCGCCCGCGAAAACAATTGGCTTCTCCTGAGTTGGGTGGAAGCCAAGTGCATATACTCGTTGGGGACAAATCTTAATGTCTAAATGCGCTCCGATTAGAAAAGGTCCTTGGCCGGTAGGAAGAATGGATACCGTTGGGTTGCCAATGTTCATAAAGCTTCAGTGAGCTCATTCGGAGCCTCAGATCTTTAAGATTTCCATCGCTAGTCTTTTGAATATCCACTTCATTGAACGTCCGTACGCCGGGTTCAGCCCCCCTAACAAGACCTTTGATACTGTCCAGTCCGCTTTTCCACTTTTTTCCTTCCACCACGATGCCACCCAGCTGTAAGTCTGAGCTAACACGGTGTTTTTGGGCCTAGGCTGAGCCGCCTCTTTTTCAATGTCGGTTTCCAGCTTGCGCTTCGACTCCTCATTGTCCGCTTCGAGACCAGCGAGTCGTAAGCTCATTCGCGTAGGACGTGCTGGTTCGCGTTTAACCGGCTGGCTCCGCGTCTTTCTATTAGACGATGAAGGTTTTGAAGCTGGCTTTTTTGGGCATAATCTTCTTCGCAGTGGTGGAAATATCTGTAAGGATGGCCTTGTTGGCGGCCATGTTCTCCAGCCGTTTCCTTTCAAAAGCGCTCATATTGGCGCCATCCTTGTTGAGCGGCATCGTTACAACTGCAGACGCGCGCTATGCGATTCTTGTTTTCCTCGTTGATGAAAATAGCGACAGCGATTGATACCAAGCGTGAGCCGCAAGTAACAGCAGGTCGTGAAGTAAACTGATTCGTGTTTAGTGAAGCGCGTCAGTTACACCAGCACATTGCGAGTTGAGTACCGAACTTTATCCGGATGATACTAAGGTGCGCTCCAATCCAGTAAGAGATAGAAAAAACCCTTCGGCTCTTGGACAGTGGTTTTCCGAGGCTAAACTGGTGGTAAACAAGAAAAACATCACCACCAATGCTTCCGTTTCTCTACCAGACTCGGACTCTATTGCGGGAGTTTGCGATGCCAGCATGCCTCGAGACCCCCCGCTATGCTCATACTGCAGCGAGTAGAGCGCGTCGACAAGACAACATCGTTCCCTTCGAGTGGAGTCGTGGCGCTCATGAGGGAAATGGGAATGACGCGCCGGACAGACTGCATACCATAACACCCTCGGAGTTTGCTGTGTTTAAAAGCATTTTCGACGACATATCCCAAGGCCGCATGCCTGCGCCCAAGAAGCCAAAGCCCCAAGATGATGCACGTCGACTCAAAACAGCTGGGACGTCGAGTGAGAAAGAGGGCTCCGCTGGCAAAGGTACCCACAAAAGCGGCATGGCTCGATCGCTCGTCGAACAAACTCGCTTGAAAGTGTTTCGGGACAACTTTCTCAACCGATATCCACCGACTCTTCGCGAAGCCGCCGAAACTGCCTTGAGCCTTTACCAACTAGAGCCAGGAAGCTGCGAAGAGAAGAAGATGATGGAGCTAGACGATGCCCAGTTCAAGAAAAGGCAGGAGCGCGAAAAGTTCGACATTGAAAGAGCGACTGAGCGTGAGCGAGTCGAGAGCCTCATGCAGAGCTGTGCATCCGACGCTGCTCTGTGGGAGACGATGGAAAAGGAAATATTTACGTTGCCGAAATCTCTGGGGCTCGTGCAGCATAGTCGATATGGAACGATGAGGAACAGAAGTTCTAAGCACACGGAAGAGATACAACAAGCGCAGAAGGAGAAAGCACCGATAGCCATCACAGCGATAGAGACGATGAGGGAAGAGTCTTGTTCTTTGTCTCTAAAAAACACAGGAAATGTAACACGCAGCATGGATGTTCACGGACCGCTTTATACGCACTTTATCAATCATGGACTGACCCTTTTCGACACCGCTTTTTCACGGCCCTCGCCCTTCGCATTCCAGATTCTCCCACGAGTCAAATCCTTAGGCCTTGCTTCTTACGTGCTGGGCGTTTCGACGCCATTTTACGCAAGACTTGCCCGAATGCACTGGCACCAGCTCGGTGACGCCATCGCCGCTCTTGACATTCTGAGTGAGATGAACGCAGCTGGCCTGTGGGCCGACGATGACGCCAAAGATCTTGTGTATCAGATACGAGATCATTTGCATGGCTGCACGTGGGGCGGACAGGGACCATTTGTCACAGCCATGATGGAATCGCCGCCTTACGACGAAGCCTTGACAGAAAGACTGAACGGAATGCAGCGCTATGTGAGCGAATCGCTGAGGCAGCGCTCTCGAGGATAGGTGGAGCAGTGAGCGAGGGCAGCGAAGCCCGTCAAAGGCCAGGTCATGGCAGGTTTAGCCTACGATTTTAAAAGTCAACAGTGTGGTTGGTTGACGGACGAGTATTGACACGTTCGCAGCTTCGCTCATAGAGCATCTGCCACTCAGCCGGGATTTGCAGCTTTGAAGTCAACAGACGACAACGGTCTGTCTGATTTAGCGCCAAGGCTGGGTGACTCAAGGTTGTTTTAACTTGTCGATGCTTATACCTCGGGCCCGGCTTTCAGGAGAGAAAAATTCCACCTCTTTGACTCCAAATATTCGCATTCAATGAGACTGTGACTTGTGGGAACTCAGAATTCCCATGGCCTTGCTAAATTGAGACTTGGAAGCTGCAACAGTCCTTACGGCAGCCCGCACGCAAAGCAAAATCAGAAACACATTGTCAGGGGATCCCCAGGCTCGAGTTGGATCAGGAGTTTTCCCCAGAGCTCTCTCCTTTCAGAGTAACTGCCATCGACGACCTGAGGGGACAAGAAAGAGTTATTACTGCTCTTGGACTATTGTCCTCTTTCTTATCTTCTGACTTCTGTATATGCGATTCCTGGGCTCTTACGCAAGCCGATTAGACATTCTCGGATCAGTCTGAAGATTCCTTAGTCAGTTTTCCAACCTATATTGTATCTTCCTGGCGAGTTTCAAAAGACAGTCGTCTAGTTGAAATCAAAGTATCTACTCACTAGTCATGATCAACAAAATAGTTCGCACTGATTAGTTATAGATGTGTATCGTGAATCACACATCAAGCACTACTGAGATTGTGAAGGCCAGAAATCTTCCAGGAGCCGGTTAGGAATCATAAGAATTGAATGGACCTGCCCACCATCGTTATATGGTGCTCGATCGTGAGCTATTTATGCTTCTAGATACGGCTAGCCGGCGCGACAATGAGACGATAAGATCGTAAAAAAGGGCGTTCACTTGTTGAAATCGATTCATGCCATTGACATGAAGAATGCTAACGAAGAAAGTGGTCTAAAAGTTCTTTGCCGTACATACATTCCATTTCAAGGTCTGATCGCGTTCCATGACGATAATATTGGTGGGGCCGCCTTTCCAGACCCTTGTCCATACCATCATCAAAATTGTAGCCTTCCCATGGGCCGTAACCTGGTGGACGGAGCGGTGACGCTTTTCTCAAGGCTTGCGGTATACCCAGCTGCGGTTTTTGGTCTCCATGTTGTATACTTGACTCATCAGAAAAAATCACCCAAAGAGGGTATTAGTCGAAGGCGCCGGACACAACAGTCACTCTTCAAAAGCCCGTTCCTCAGTCAATCCGTATTTTCTACCTTTTTAGTGACGTGTAAATTAAAGTCACGCGGCTTCTGTAGCGTTTGATACCGGATTTTGGATATCTGAGTATTTACACTTACAGCTATCGCGAAGAGCGCGACGGATAGTTCGGCGGTCTACGCGACCATCCAATTGCAGTTGCGAGAGCTTTCCATGTGATCTGGGGACATCTTTTAATCAAAAGACGTATATACCGTATCTCTGTCTCTGTGAGCTTCTTCGGTCGACCTTTCCTTTTCTTGATTTCAAAGGTTTGTGTTTTTCCATTGCTCGAAGATGCGATGGACTGTCGACGGTGTCGTATTGAACTCACGTGCCACGGCGCGGTAGGAAAGACCAGAGGATTTCTGGCCACATATGGCAGCTCTCTGCTCAGGAGTAAATTTGCAGCCTCTATGCCAATTGGCGTTGAATTCGGTACCAAATTCACGGTCAGGAGTCATTTTGATGTGAAGATATGTGGGAATGAAGAATATGGCAGAGCACGAATCACGGCGAGGCGCGGTTGCCACGCGCCATAATTGATTGATGCATTTTACGTTGTGCATCACGTGGTCCGATGACGTCGGAGCACACGCTAATTAATCGCGTCCCACAGGGGGCCGCGGAGAAGCCTGATTTAGGGCGCCCCACATCACGTCCATGGCAGCGGTTTGAGCTGCAGTCACGCAACTTCACGCGCGTGCGCAATAGCTGGGCTCCTGCGATGCGCATCGATGGATCGGCTTGTTTCGACAGGTATGAATCTTTTTTCTCAGACTTTTTGGAATTTTCACCGGCCGAAATGGAGGGCGCCGTTAGCGCATGCCCCCGCGTCGTTTGCTCTTTGGGGATGACACACGTAGATTTCCGTGTGACGCAGCGCGTAAAATATAACTTATATCTACCTATCTGGGGAAGAGGACAGAGGCAATTGATACTTTCGGAAGACACCTGAAAGGCCTGCTTTAGAAAGTGTGTCAAGTATATATCGTACCGGAAGGAACGATAGCTTGGAAGTATAAGCATCAACGCAATTTGAGACCAACTGACAGCATGCAGTTATTGCCCAACCATCAGCGGTATTCATTCAAAGAATTCGTTTGTCCGCAACGACGCTTGAGAATGAATCACCGGAAAAAAACTAGGCACTGATATTTTCCCGCGCTGAAATACGCCGCAGGTGCATTGATCCATGGAAAATGTTCGATGGTTTGCTGTCCAGCGTTTGCCTCGAACATGGCCTAGGCGCCCAACCTCAAGGTTTCCATGTTGGCCGTGAGCATTTCCTAACAAGATGTTGAGCCTTACCTGGACGATGCCAAAGTTTCTGTTTTCATTGCGTGCATCAACAATCCGAAAAGAAATACACTCGCGGGCGACAAGGCAGCATTGCGGAAACTCCAAGAAATCTTTCAGGAGCAAAAAACAGAAAGGCAAATTGTGGACGTCGAAGGCTCCAATCAGTACATTGAGGGATTCGGGTTGCGCAAGCTTACCGTATCGCGGGCACGCGTCATTCCCGAAAAGGAGATCGGAGTGGAAGTCTATGTTATTCTTAAAGCG
The DNA here is from genome assembly GCA_000758425.1 of Nilaparvata lugens yeast-like symbiont. Classification (NCBI taxonomy): domain Eukaryota; kingdom Fungi; phylum Ascomycota; species Nilaparvata lugens yeast-like symbiont. Next base: position 104,759 of record KN173769.1, on the reverse strand, counting down.
GCAAACGATAGGCATGGGCGGTGGCGCCGGGCCTTGAAAATCGGTCTAAGCCAGTTACCGAAGTTGACGGCGGCAAGGAAGCCCAGGAAGACATACTTGGGTATCTAAAAAAAATTGGAGCGGAAGCGCGGGATATACCAAAGAGCTATGTCGTGCTTGGGTCACTTCAAATTCTGCGAGGACCTAGGACTCTGCTTTGATAGTTACCCCTTTCACTGCCTCGGCATGGACTAAACTAACCAATCTCAACAGGCCAACATTGGAAACAAAAATTCTTCAGACTTAACTAAGAGTCCTACGGGATTGATGATAAAATGCGGGTTTTGGGGCCTTGGTTCGATCGCAAGGCGAACAATCAGCCGGGACTGCGCCTCGCCGAAATTGGCGAAGGAACCGCTTCCACCACCCTGCCTGTTACGAAACAGCTTAATACAGACAATTTCATATAGCACACACCGGGCACTACTGAGGTTGTGAAGGTCAGAAAGGTTTCAGTGAACAGGTTATGAATCAGAATTGATTAGCTCTCCCCTGTCCTTCAGTGCGCAATATCAATGTTTTTTTCGAGATACATGCTTCCGGACGGTCACGTTTTCAGGCCAGCCACATTCAGTCTGTCTGTTGTGATCTTCCTTCAGACCAGCCACCCTCAAGCCTTTTTTTGGTTATCCTCTCCAGACTTGGAGGCTGGATCGTACGTTTTGCAAGATTGGTTTTTTGTACTCGGTCAGACTCGTGAGAAAGCCATGTGCCACACTGTCGTGTGGCACAAAATAGTGCATAATTATATCCGACGGTGATTCTCTATATGGTTAACACTGTGTATTTGTAATCCGTGACAGATAGCGAAACGTCTCCCTGCTTCTCGCACTGTACCTTCACTGATATCTCTTGCATGTGATTTATTAGGAATGCTAGAAAATCCCATCGAGACTGGAATTGTTAGATTTTGGACATTGGCAAGTATCTTATTGACCAGGACTTCGATATTGAATCATATGTCATGGTGCTCGCTGTCAACGTAGTTGCCGTCTAAATATTTACTAGTCGATGAGCTAACCGTCGCAGGTTCCTCACGCAAGGACATCAACAAGGTGTTCCGGCATTGCAACAAACTACCCAAGCCCGGCGGCAATACTGTCCTTGGCGAATTGACCGACCGCGGCGATCTAGGTCACTTAATGCTTGGCACCCTGCCGGATGATAGGCCGGCGATGATTGAAGGCGTCACGGGTCACGGCTCTTCCAGCCTCATGCCAATGAGGCTCTCCAAGTTGCGCACTTCTCCAGGGCCGACATGTCTCTATGTCTCTAGCAGATAACGATGATCCAGAGGCTCACAGCATGTCGATAATCATCAGCACGAAGTCACAGCGTAAAGCTTTGCTCAAGGATATACCTGGCTGTTTGGCTATTACTATTTTCTATCGTCTTCATGAGTCCAACCCCTGGGGCTCGGCGTGGAAATTCAAAGTTAGTTAGAATGCAAGCTCCAGGCTAAGCAGAGGTGGTAAGGGGAGCTGGGGCATGTGAGGACGCCAAGTTGTGGAGAACCAACCATTCACCTCAAGGACTGGATCAACCCGTACCGAGTACGGAGCATTGCAAGTTGCCAGAAGTTCGGATGGTGGATGGGTGCTTTACTAAGGAGCTGTCTAGCTACGTGTCAGCCATCCCCTATTACCGGTGTGTTGCACTGATGTGTCTTCTCCAGTCCATATATTATTGGCATAGGGTAGGCAGGTCCATACCCAATCGTTCAAGCCAGACGCCGGAGTCTGCCATACGGGTCTTGCATTGGGCGCAGAATCCCTGCCGAGTTCTCCGCAGGCTGGATAAAGTATTGGTTGACAGGCTTGTACATGTGTATCGCGAACGTCGCAGGTGCATCCTGCCATCGGCTGCATGGCGTCGGCACAGCTGAGGCTTTCGTCATAGTACAATGGTAATCGGAGCAGACAGTGTCTTCGTGGCCTCACCTAGCCACTCCTGCTCTACAAAACCATGTTAAAACTCATTTGAAATGTCAAGTCATCCATTTGTTTATTGAAAAAAATCAACTACTTACCGCTGGCCAGTTAATCATTATCTGCTAGTCCCTTTTTGTACCCGGGGCCGGCTGCACTAAAACCGCGCAAGGCGGCAGTCATCCCGATGGACCCACAAGTACGGAGAAGGATGAACGTGCAGCACAGATAACCGGTCTCGCAGCTCAGCATCGCAACGCCATCTTGGAGGATGTGATTTAAAATTCTCAGTGGACGAGAGGAGTCGACAGTAAGGTAGATGTGTGCACTCTTTTGCGCGAACGCACGTATGGATGCACGCTGAGGGCCCCTGTCAAGGCGGGCGACTGGGGTTTTACGGCATCCGGTCACGAAATCAACTCTCATGTTCAGTTGTCACTGTAAAGGGATTCTTAAGGACTCGTATGCCCATAAATCGGAACAGCATAAAGTTTTTGACAGACTGATAGGCAATGAGTCAGATTTGGGCAGAATGTAGTATGTAGACAGCCTTGACCGCAAGTCGGTTACTTTAGGCAGGCAGCAGCTAGAAAGCGGGTCAATGCAATGCAACCTCTGGTATGGATGAACGACAGCCATTGGACAAGGCTTCATCGCCCAATTTCTTCCCAATGGAGCGAGCCGACAAAACCGGCTGGGCGTGGAGGGCATAGGGACTGCTGACTAGACTAGGCTTGGGCCGAGCTGAGATGACACGAACAGCTAGCGGGATGAAAGAGGAGACTCCTCGAATGGCCGAGGCGTCATCTCGAGTGTCTCGGAGATTATTCGCAGGGTTGTCCTTTGGTGCCATTAGGGCTTGCAGTTTGGACAGAGAGAGGCCTGGGAAGGGGGTGAGAAAGGAGACCCTACCCTGTCTGTATTAAAGTTGCATATGCATTGAACCACAATCGATACAACCAACGACCAAGACGCCGCATCGACGACCGGCTCGATGTTAGGCGAGAGGGTGGAAGAGATCATCGCGTCGGCACGGCGAGACGTGGTGGTAGGCAGTGAGTGAGTGACGTGGCCGCGGACGCAAGATTTTTTTTTTCATGATTTCTGGCATGATCGTGGATTGCCCTCGGTTTGAGCATAGATGTGCACCATCGGTGGACGAAGGCCCTAGGAAAAGATAGTGTGATGCGAGACCTGTCTATCGGCCTACAACGCACCTTTGGCAGTACGCGGCATACTAGTTAGTTTGTCTTGGCTGCTTGTAAATTGATTCAATTATGTATTTGTCGTCCTCTGGAAAGTTCACATGCAGATTTTTCGCCTTTATGTCGCCCTGTTTGCACGCTTTATTTCAAGTGTACCACAAAAACATCAAAGAACACCGCTGCTGTCAAATTTCTGTTTCTTGGTAGGCAACCCCCGAAATGATACTATACCAAATGTGCTCGCGGAAGGACTTAACTGTATTATGAGAAAAGCAGCTGGGAGCAGAGGACACCGGTTGCAGAGGTACGACAGTCACGCGACGCGAGATGCAGAGACATGAGTGCGTGTTGCGCGTCACGACGATGCTGCAACCTGTGCGATGTTTCTTTGGCCGACTACGCTTGTGGGTGGCTAGCGGGTGGTTAGTGTGCTTGAATAAATTAAGGTGCGCCTCACTTCGCTTGCATGCGCCACAATTGACCCCCTTTTTCAAGGCCGAAATAGTGATAATGAAATGTATATTCATCGTCGGACGTAGCCCTCTCTCTTTGAATCCGAGAACTTACTATTAAGACCACCATTGAAATCAGAACACGTTGACTCGACACATCTTTCCATATTGGATTCTTCTACCAGGTTGGCAGGTAGACCCGAGTTCTTTCATTCGCTTGTCACGGGATATGTCATGTGCGTCACACGAAACGTGCTTTGTGAGCGAATACATGCAGGGCGGCCTGGGTAGGGGCACTAGCCACGGTCCAATCGGTCACCGACCTGCAAGGCCGCTCCATTCCCGTTCGTTTGGAGGTGCTGTCAAACGTGGCACATCCGCTGGCCCGCTGGGCGGGTGAAATGACGACGCACAGCACGCCCAAGGTCACTGCGTGGCTATGGAAAAAAAAAGCGAGTTCGGTCACAATGCAAGGTGGGTGGGGGATAGCTAAATGATGAACTGACGGACGGATGGACGGACGCCGTGCGCGACCCCGAAGTACCTTAAACATGCAACCAGGTTTCCGTGGGGAGCAACATGCATGCACGCGTTTCAATCAGGACAGGCTCTTCTTGGGAGACTGCTGATTTTATGTATAGAATACTCCCTTTCTTCTATCCAGCCAACTCGCTGCCGTGTTTTGTGGACAAAAAATTGTGCATGCGATATTCCTGACACGCGCGGCACATACCGGCACTCCCCCGCATCCCTGCGCGCTGTGCTCAAGGGATGAGTCACGGGACGCTCGATCCGCTGTGGCTTGGCGCGACTCGAGGCCCCCCTTTTGCCGTAATGTGTGGTGTGCGGATATGTAACTGCGAGATATCGTGCGGCAGCGAGCGTGGCCTGAGCGCTTTAAGAGCCAATGGCCGTTTTCTCGTGGTCCGCACATTGTGCTTCGTCTTTCTCCCTTTCTTGGCAGATGGAGGGCTGTGGCAGCTATGAAGGCGAACTCGCTGCTGAGACGCCGTGGCAAGCTGAGTTTCGAGGCACGTAGGGGAGTGTCTGTGTAGTATATATGTACATGTCCGCACGGATCCGCACCAAGAAAGCAACCTATTAGCACTCAGGCCAAAGCCGGGATACTTGTAGAAATACCTCTTTGGTAAGCGTCCAAGGCCCCGATCTGGCATCGTCACCTCCATTGCCGGCGACAGGGCACGAAGGCCAGCAGCAGGAGCCCCTAAATTTACACTTGCCCAGGGCTCCAGCACATTGCACAGCGCACAGAAGCATACCTGCGGGCTGCTGCTGCGCCGTAATCCCTCCCTCTCCCTCTCTCCTACACACACCCCCTTCTCCCTGCCCCCCCATTTTCCCCTTCCTCGACCTAGCCTCGATCCCAATTTCATTTCATCTTTCCTCTTCCTTTTTCATCATATGCTACCTCCTGTTCGCAGGCCGCATCTCCCGCCCAACTCTTACTTGTCAAAGAAGCCTTGCGGAAGCTCGTGTAGCCTTTTTTCCTCTTCGATCTTTTCGACACGCGTCCTCGTCTTTTGTTATCGGGATTCACCTTTCACCCCCCTCTCCCTCCTCTCTTTCCTCCCTCCGCCTTGGTAAGTGGTTTTCATTTGTTCTGGTTCTCAGAATCCTTCGCTCGTTGATACTCGACTGTCTTTGGCCGCCGTCCTGCTTTGCGACTCTTGTTCCTGCGCATACCGGCAATTCTCGTCGCCTCTTGCCGTTCCTTGACACGTCCTTGCCCCTCAAATGCTCTTTGCCTCTAGTGTCCAAAACTTTTTCACGGCTCTGTTCTGACTTTTTTGACTATCTCTCAGATCCCGTCCTTCCCACTTTCATTCATTCAAGCACCCTGCCGGTCGTTCTTTATACATCAATATGGGTAAGTTGGTCCGTTCCTCGTTGCTCTGTGGCAGGCAGTGTGGCAGCAGCATCCAGAATATGACCACCGTGACCCATTGGCCCTGGCACCCTTGGCCCTACGGGCATATCTATACAAGGCCGCTCCAACGCCCCTTTTTTCGCCAGCCCATCTCTTAGTCCTCGTGGTTGGACTTCACGACATTGCTTCCTTCGCCATCTACTGCTGTCTTGGATTTGTGAACACTCTGTCTATTTTTGCTCTCGAAAGCGTTCGTCCGTGAAGGACCGCTACTTTACTCATCGAGCTACTCGACAAATTGGGTCTGCATGGCCTTGCCTTTCGCATTGTGAGCACAGGTCTCATTCGGGTGCCTCCACGATGTTTCCTACAGCCGGTCAGATGTCCCAACGTATGGCATTGCCTTCGTTTCTCCGCCAGAACCAGCAGTTTGTCTGTGAGGACCGACAATGCCAGCCAGCCGTTTTTGACAACCTCTGCTACGGCCCGAAGCGCTACTCGACCCTATCGCAGTATGTTGGAAGTTGAGGATCTTCCTACTCTGGGTCCATGGAATCCCATGTCATTTGACGAGCTCTACCCTGGGTCTTTCCAGGACACCGCCCATCATGACCTTAGTCGGACAGAGGACCGTGATGGCGATGTCCCATCAAACCTGTGTCCGGCGAAAAGTGTTGTCTTCGCCGATTCCGAGGTGGCTGATCCGAGACACGTCAAGGATATGACCTGTCAGCTACCTCTCCAAAATACGCCTGCCTGCCCGAATGCCATGTAGAGTGATGCATGCAACTGAACATATAGCTGACCTGTCTTCTAGCCTCAACCGGAACCGATTCCCCCCCGCCTACAGGGCTTTCCTCTCCACTCCATGGCAAGCCCAGTTGCCCTTTTCTTTTTCACCTTATTTAAGGACCAATTTAACTGATCGTGTGACAGCTTCTTCTAGTACGGCGGACAGCAGGAACATAGTTCGCCGGAAGCTTACTGGCTACGTCGGCTTTGCGAACCTGCCTAACCAGTGGCACCGCAAAAGCGTTCGCAAAGGCTTTAATTTCAACGTCATGGTAGTTGGTATGTATTGGTTAAACCAACGAGTCTGCAAGCTTCATTCCACTGACAGAGCATCTGGCACAGGTGAGCCCGGCCTCGGCAAGTCGACCTTGGTCAACACGCTCTTTAACACCTCGCTATACCCTCCGAGGGAGCGCAAAAGCCCGAGTCTTGACATTATTCCTAAGACTGTGACGATTCAATCCATTAGCGCCGACATCGAGGAGGCCGGCATTCGTCTCCGTCTCACCGTTGTCGACACACCCGGCTTCGGCGATTTCGTTAACAACGATGAGTCGTGGCGACCTATTGTGGACAACATCGAACAACGGTTTGATGCCTACTTGGACACCGAAAATAAGGTAAACCGCATCAACATTGTCGACAACAGAATTCATGCTTGTGTTTTCTTCATCCAGCCTACTGGGCACTCATTGAAACCTCTGGATATCGAGGTGATGCGTCGACTCCATACCAAGGTCAACCTTATTCCCGTAATTGCTAAGTCGGATACCCTTACGGATGAGGAAATCACAAATTTCAAAGCCAGAGTATGTTAGATGCGCTCTTTGCTGATCTGACACAGTCTAATGCTTGAATACAAGATTTTGTCAGACATAAAATACCATGGCATTCAGATTTTTGAAGGTCCTCGATATGAGCTCGACGATGAAGAGACGATTGCAGAAAACAACGAGATCATGTCCAAGGTTCCTTTTGCCGTCGTCGGCGCAAAAAATGAGATAAAAACGGCAGATGGACGCCAGGTTCGAGGGCGCGAGTATCCTTGGGGCACAATCGAAGTGGATAATGAAGAACATTGCGATTTCGTCAAGCTCCGCCAGATGCTGATTCGAACCCACATGGAGGAACTCAAGGAGCACACGAACAACCTGCTTTACGAGAATTACCGTACCGACAAGCTCATTGCCATGGGCGTTTCCCAGGATCCCAGCGTCTTCAAGGAGGTCAACCCCGCTGTAAAGCAGGAAGAAGAGCGCGCTCTACACGAACAGAAGCTTGCCAAGATGGAGACCGAGATGAAGATGGTGTTTCAACAAAAGGTGGCAGAGAAGGAGAGTAAGCTGAAGCAGTCCGAAGAGGAGCTTTACGCTCGGCATCGGGAGATGAAGGAACAACTTGAGCGCCAGCGCCTGGAACTTGAGGACAAGAAGGCACGCATTGAGAGTGGGCGGCCACTGGAGAAAGAAGGCAAGCGAAAAGGCTTTTCTCTGCGCTAAAGCACCTGCAAGCCGTTATTTGTTCAGCCTCGCACCATCCGGCCTTACTATGATCAACGTCTACGTATATGTGAGGTTCTTACCCCGGCAGTTCGACGCCTTTCATTTTGTGCTTCTATTCTGGTTTATCTCCCTTCTCGTCACAACTTTCTTTTAATACATATCGGCATCTCCTGGCCCCATTTACCTGGAAATTTGAGACTGTTGGCTGTTATGAACATGATGTCAAAAAGTCTAGCATCCAAATAAGGGTCAAGCGGCGTCGAATGACGTGTGTTTGAGATCCCCACGACTTGGGAGACGGGGTGGTCCCCACTTGCAATGACTCCAGATATCCTGGAACGTCGTCGGCCCACGAACACTACCCAAACAGATTTGAGGTCGGCTCAGGGTCGCCTCTTTTGTCGTCTTGGAGGTGGGCTGACATCCGTGACTACTCCGCATCCTTACCCTCGATCTCGTGGTCTTTGAGACCTCAGCGTCAGGATTGCGATTCTTGGCTGCGGACGAGAAGGGTTGATGACAACTACAATTGAGCGAGCTCGCCTGACGGGCTTTCGGACAATGTTTGCAGGCCTGTATGGACATAGGTTGCCGAATAGAGCTAGACAGGAGCAGGTGATTTGGTTCGCTGAGTGAGGTCTGAACAGCAGCTGATGTATTCTAGCCACGTGCGGTTGGGACTTGTTGATTTGACGTCTCAACTTGCTTACTTATCAAGGACTTTCCATCTTTAGCTAGTTTTGATTTCACTTTGTTCACTTTGTGCGTTTTGCTCAGGGGACTGTCGTTTCTTGATTGAAGTCAACGTGATTTATCCCGAGTGCATTGAACATGGGAGGAACAGGTGGGAGGCATGACATGATATGAGATGGATAACAAAGGGATTTGGAGAAGAAAAGTATGGCCAAGGGGGCCTCAACAGGCTGAGGGAGTAGTACTAGTAGGGGTAGTTCCTCATTTGCTTCAGTCATCACCGATCTGGTTCCGGACAAGCAAACGACTGTATGGCTGTCGACGGCAAAGTGAGCTGCCTACCATCCTCGCATCGCGCTTTTCGTGTCAGAACCAGCAGACGTGATTGTGATGCAAAGTCAGCTCGGAAAAGCGAGGCAGGATCCAGCGTAAATCCAAGCCGAGCCGCCACAGGCCTTCTCTGGAGCAAACATATATCGCTTTGTACGTGTTGTCGCTTGTGCGTGCGTATGCAATAGTCCTAGGCGGAGAGGAGATCATCTCTGGCGGGCGTTTCGGAAGATGAAAGCACCAACCACTCCAGCAGCAATGCTAATGCCACTGATAATAGCGACGCCCATGAGGCCTTCACGGGCGACCCTGTTGTCGATGAGTTTGCGCAGGTCTGAGGCCTGGAGGTTTGCGGGCTCCTTGTCGAGCAGGAGATCGTTGTAACGACGAGCTTCGCCGTAGTTTCCTAGTTTGTAGTTGCCGAGGGCAAGGTAATAGAAGCACTCACGGCGGCGCTCGGGAGAGAGGCGGAAGATATCGGATAAAAGGCGAACGCCGATTTGTTGGTCGCCGCGGTTATTGGATTTGACGAGGCCCTGAAGAAGGTAAAAAGAGGGGGGGTTAGAGTTGGCGCATCGCATTTGTCCGTTTGACCGGAGGAAGGGTCGGCATAATCCAAAGAGAGAAAAGGCCAACGTACCCAGGCATAGTTGAACTTAGTTTGGACCCCAACCATTTCGCCTTCTTTCTCGTACTGAGCGCGAAGAACATTGAGCTCCGACGGATTTAGAGGCCTGAACCATGTGAGCTGTCAGGCGATGGCGAACGCGAACGGGCGAAGCGTCTTTGTGGAGAGGTTTGCGTACATCTCCGCGTCAAGGGCATCTATGGATACCGATTTCCACTTAGCACGCATATCCTCTGTCGTGGTCGAGATAAGAGATACGTGGGAGTAGGTGTCGAGGGGTCATGGAGGGTGAACCCACAGGGGAGTTCTGTGATCATAGTGGCGGCGGCGGCGTCAGTCGGCGATTTTCAGACTGGTCTGAGGCGGAGAGGGAGGGTTCAGAGGCCAGGTGCGGCAGGGTAAGGAGAGAAGGAAGAATAAATAGCACCAAGTGAGGGTGTGTATGGTATAGAGATGGAGAAGACGGGCGAGGGCAGGCTTGAGGTTCGAGGCGACAATGCTGATATGAGAGTGAATACCTAGGGTGGCTTTGGATGACGATGCTCTTCTGTTTCGGGAAAGGGTGGGGGAAGGTCTGTCACGTCCTAGGGCGGCGGAAAAACCGCGGCGTTTCGGATTTTTTTTACTTCGTACATGTTTTTAGTTACCCGTACGAAGGTTGGGAAATTAACTATCCGGACCAGAAAAAGTCATTTGGCCCCACCATTACAGTGTTAAATAAATTTTATGAATTTAGGCACTGTATTTGACACTACAATG
>KN173769.1:48218-82100 GCA_000758425.1 Nilaparvata lugens yeast-like symbiont | reverse complement strand
CCTCCTCAGGCATGGGCGCCGCCGTCGCCGCCCGGCTTGGCGCCAGGCTTCCCTTGATGCCGTGCGTGCGCGTATCGTCGCCGCCGGCCTGCCCGACGGCAACCGCGTGCTTGCCTGCCGGACCGACGTCACGCAGCCCGCCGAGGTAGACTCGCTGGTGCGGACGGCGACGTACGAGACGCTCAGCGGCGCCATTGACATGCTTGCAGCCCGAGCATGTCGCCTTCAACGAGATTCTCATTGAGCCTCGCGAGGAGCCCATCTGACCCGGGTGAGGGTTACACATACACACACACTCACACACTCACACGCAAAGGGACTGCACAAACGACCGGTCTTAACATCCGTTTCCTAACCGTGCCGCCGAAAGCCTACCTCGGGTCACCATTGGGTCTTCTCCGTGCCCCCCGTGCCGAGATGTTGCTCACTGTCGAGAGGCCTTGAGGTCTTGATAGACGCTACGTCTGGCCGCCGCACCTGAGTCTATCTACCGTTCTTTCTCGCGCACCACTTGCTTAAACCGGCTCAGTCGTTGCCCTGTTGAGTGGTACCTGAAGTCTAAGCCTTGAAATAGATGCGCACTCTCTTCATGTTTGCATCAAATTTTGCAAAGGGCCTCATGTACATCGTGCCGGACGGCTACTTGCAGAAGGCCTCAATCATCCGCTCCGCCCTATTCACTAGTGACTCGCCTATATCGATAGTTTAACGTCGGTTCGCAAGAAAAGGCCTAGACTAGATTTCGAGCATCGTTATTGAAAAGGGTTTATTTCTATTTGAACGCTAGTCCACGTGGCCCTTGCTCCATGACTGAGTCTTAACATGTAACGCGCAACGCGTCATCACACTACCGAGAGACGAGGCTGTAGACGTTTGTGCCAAGCAGGCGCCTCCAGGATAGAGCGAGCTGTGGCCTTGATCTAAAAGATGGCGGTGGATAACCGCTGGGCTCAAGAGACCCCTACTCGCTATACCAGGGTTTCCGCATCCCGTCGTGGATTCTAGGCTTGGCTGACATTTCTTGGTTCTTTCGGGGACCGACTTGGAGTGTCTTCCTTCTCTGAGGAAGTTTGTTTGTACAGGTGTTGGCATACATATTTCTGTTCGCATTGCGGCTATTTACCATCCGCAGGCACTACGCGACAAAACCTTCGTATATACGGCAAGTATCTGCACCAATGAACAAAAGCTCCGCGCAGACGGCGATAAACGGCCTCATTTGCGTGGCTTTCAAATAGCGGACAAGTTTTCAAATTTACAGATATTCCTCGTACGTAGGGAAGGAAGTCAGGGGCAAAAGGAGAGCGTCCTGCAGATAGCCTGACTAGGGGGGTTCAAACCCACCCCCTCCCCTCGGCCTTCTACCCTGCTGCAGGGAGAGGGGGGCCCAGCTATGAGGAAAAAGCGCGCCTAGGGGGGAAACAGATGTCACCTTTTTTCTTTACTAGCCACCAGTAAGTTGACGTCCCTTTGCTTCCCCCAATGAGTGCAAGCTTTCCGTTTCCTGCATCGCAAATGCATGATATGACAACACGGTTTTCAGTCATGGAGAGCACGTTTTAAAGTCACCAAGACCGTATGTTTGAGGCTATCCATTCCAGCTTTTTTGCGTCTGCAAACTCATCGTCAGACCCGGTAGTAGCAAGCTCTAGGCCATCAGCTTCGAGCCTAAGGGCTCTTTGACTCCTACTACGCTCAATCTCTGCTCCGAAATTAGCATCGCAACTGCATCCCGAATAAAGTCTTCGCCGTAAGACTGAGACCAAGCTATATGGCCGCTCTGAACAAGCTTGTGATGCCTCATTGCCGAAACACAGTGTCTGTTGCCAAGCCACTCGACGCAATCAAGATGAGCTCGACGGTCTTTTTTAAAACAGCCTCGGGGCTGGGGCTGTCCGGCGGCATACGGGCCTCTCCTTCGTGATGCCGACCCGTGACACCAATAAAGTAGAAGCGGGCCGGCCCTCGAGTTTTTCCGACCACCCCGTTGGTCGAATCGGCGACGCAGAAGACTTAGGGTCTGCGACCAAAGCCCGATTAGCATCTCCATCATGGGTGCGAAAAGACCACATACAACCATGGACGAGCCTTCAGAAGGCGACAAGGAATACGGCCAGGCAGACTACTCCCGGGTGAAACGGAGGAAGCACAAAGCTAAGCAGGGCACCTCGGAGTTCGTGAAGAAGCGGCTTCGGAGCCTGGAGCGACTGCTTCAGCGCAAAGAAGGCCTGCCCGCAGACGTTCGAAATGATCTCGAGCGGGAGCTTTTCGCTCTTCGAGCCAGTACCACGGACAGGCTGTTTCAGAAGAAGCGAAGTACCATGATTTCCAAGTATCATATGGTCAGGTTTTTTGGTAGGTCGTGAGGCGAACCCCCACCACGAGCCATGGCTTACTTATGCGGCGTCGTCGGTAGAGCGCAAAAAGGCCTCCAGACTGGTTCGACAGCTGAGACGCCAGATCGATGAAGATTCTGATGGAAAGCGCACGGAAGAACTGAAGCGCGATTTGCATGTCGCCGAGGTCGACGAAGCCTATACTCTCTACCATCCCTATCTGGAGCCATACGTCAGTCTCTACGGCAGCGCCAAAGCGGCGGAATCCGATGAGAATACGAATCGGGCACCGGCAGGCAAAACGCCGCTCAAGTCTGAACGGCCGCCACTTTGGGTCACCGTCAAGGAGACGATGACAGAAGGGCCAGAAGCTTTGACGAAACTGCGCGAACGAAGGCCGGAAGCCGTGGGATTGGCCAAGGAGAGGAAGAAGATGCGGCGACCACGCCAGATGCCAGAAGTCAAGATGCCCGACGGCAGGCCGCAACGACCCAAGGACTCGAGTCGCCAGGGTCCGAGAAACGGCAAGACGGGCACGTCGAGCGTCCAAGAGGGCTCTCCGCAGCTCAACCGAAGACAAAGGAGGCAGCTCATGCACCAGGCCAAGGCAGTGGCGAGTGAGGCCGATGCCGGCGACGCTGGCGGATTTTTCGAAGGGATATAAGCCAGGCAACGCGCAAAATGGGGCCTGGCGGGTGAATGTCAGACACGAAGGGAAGAGCGGGGAGCGTTTTACTTCGTATTTCGGGTTCATTTATCCAGCACACCTATTCTCGTAGACGGCACACGTAAAGTGGGTCGAATGTGGCTTAGTCGGGTTGAGCGAGGCACGTCACTGATCTTGTTTGCGCACACGTCCCAGACCGCTACCGCGAGCAGTAAGGCAACTTACAGAGGTCTATACAACGTTGGAAAATCGGCTGGCGCTATAGGTCGAGTCATATTGAAGCTATATTGACGCTTACTGCTCTTCTACCGAAACTGTTCTCATTTTCTGCTGCTAACTGATGTAAATTCGCGCTCCATCATTTCTTTCCTGAGGCAATAAAGCTTGCCAAGTGCGTCCCAATCGGTCTGCTGCTTTGATGCATGTGATTCACATGATGCCTGTGGCTCGGCCGTGATATCGAAGTCTTGTGTGAAGTCGAGCGGCATGGACTGTGAACCAAAGGAAGATTCGTCATCCTTGTCGGCAGCAACCTCACCAGGAGACTGCGGCTCTAGATCTATTGCAAATTTTCTTCGTCATTGGAGAGCATTGCCCACTGATAGGCCCGTTGCATGAATGTGTCGGGCTCGTACATATCACGGTCTTATTGAATGTAGTGAAATCCTTTCTTCCTAGCCTCGTTCGGCGTAGCCTCAGAGGTACAAACTGCGGCCGGCGCTGTGGAAGGCGGTGTCCTTTTAGCCTCGGCCTTTTCTTGTGCCTCAATAACTTCAAACTCGGAAAGATCATAGCGTGTGCTTTTCGGGCGGGTCAAAGACTCTTTAGGTCGGCCTTTGCCGCGCACAAGGGCTGGATCGAGCGCGAGGCCGCCGGTCGGCGCCAGAAGACGTCAAAATCGGAAACAAGCTTTTTTCCTTCCTTGATGTGTATGGGCATAACATGGACACGAGTTAGACCGTAGCTGATCGTAAAGCTGCAAAGACAGCTGCCTTCGGGCTGTCTGATCTGTTCTTTGCGGAAGGCCTCTACCTCGACACAGGCACGGCTGCCCTTGTTCTTTCTCGAGAAACGCGGCAATGGCGACTCAATTTACCGATGAAGGGCCGTGGACAGGCTTAAAGCCTTCGATGTGACAAAGTCTGGTTGGGCCTTTCGTATCTGGAAGACAGTCGGTCAAAGTAAATGAGAGAAGCCCTCGTTTGGCATGCAATCGTGAGGGACTAAGTTCGGCGACGTACCCCGCTCAGGCCCCCAACTAAACTACTGTAAGCCACACTCGACCCACTTTGCGTAGAATAGGTGTGCTTGATAAATGAACCCTTTATTTATTTATTTTGTTGTGGGGAGAGAACGGGGAGGGAGGGGCAGGGGTTGGATATGATTTCTGGGAACCGCTGAACCGGCCCAATGGCATCTGGACTGTTCGGTTTGCATGCTGATGAATTTGTGGCGCCGGTCTTGCAGCACGCCGGCAAACAGGCGGGCAAACTTGCGTATAAAGCATGAACAGGTCCATGGCCCCCGGGCTTGCGGTCAGGCGTAGCCGATTTCTCGTGTACACTATTACTGCAAGCCATTGCTTTTCGGCCTGAGACGTGGTCCGGTCAAGCCCTACAGTGAAGAGATCATCTATCTTTTTGACGAGGATTTTGTACGACCACTCGAACAGCGCGCGCACGCCCTGCGAGCAAGGGCTGCGTCAGCCTGTGGCATGAGCCTCGGCTTGAATCCAGGACACGTAAGCCAGCCCACGCCTGCTGAAAATACAAATCAACCGGAGCTGCTCAGACCGGGCGTTGCTGCGGCACATTGTGCAACATCCGGCCTATCCTCCGAGATCCAGCCTGTTCTGGCGACGGGCGACACGTGGCGAGAGACATGGCATCGACTGGCGCCGCAGAACTGCTCTCCCCCGTGCCATGGGCCCGCCTGAAAGCCTGGATCGATGACAAGGTGGCCTATGAGCGGACGCATGACGGTCTGGCGCCGGTGTCGCGTTCCGAGCGGGAGGCGCTGTCCATACTCGTGCCCTTTGTCGCGGAGCAGGAGCCCGAGCTGGACAACCAAGACTACGTCTCGCACTTGATGCGTAAGACATTCCCCCTTTCCCGGCTCCGCGATCGAGCCCGAGCAGAATGGCTGACGAGCCGGCCGGTGTCTAGGATGGACCCAGATGCGTCATTTGCCGCCGCCAACACACCATGATATTGGGCCCATCAGCGTGCCCGTACGCGGCATCATCCTGCCGAGGTGGCGCAACGTCTGCGAGCTGTATAATCACGGCTCCTTCCCGCGGCTGGGATACGGCATCGACGACGCCGGCCAGCAGGCGCCGGCTTTCCAGGCGAAAAAGGTCCGTGGCCTACGGTCATCCAACGGAGGCAGAGCCGAGCCGCCGACTGATGAGCCGCTAGAAAGCGAAGCAGTATGTTGCGAAATGCGCACTGGAGTACCTCCAACAGCCCGCTCGCCCGACTCTGTGCTCGGCCACGGCGAAAAACACGACCTTCAGCGAGACGCCACGCTGTCAGGCGTCACGCACAAGCCACCTGGCGTCTGCCAGCAGTGCGGCCAGGGGCACGTCTCCGTGCTCCGACGCGGCCGACTCTGACGGCGGTGAGGGAAGCTCTTTGGCTTTCGGATGTGCTGAAGAGCTCGCCATCCAAGTGGGCTTGGGCTCTCTATATTACCAAATTGAGTCCGACAGTGGCCTCTTCGTCGGCGGGCCCGTCTTTGAACACCCCGGGTCTTGTCCCGCCCGACTTGGGTGTCGTCAGCGGCGCGCGGAGCAAGAAGCAGACAATGATACAGATAGCCGAGTCCATCCTCCCCGCGCTAGTGCAGCTGAAGCAGGAGAAGAGACGTCTCTTCAAGAGCTTATACGCCTCGGCCACTTGAGGCGTGTCCGAGGCATCAAAGGCAGGCTGGAGTCTGTCTGCGGTAATGGCGATTTGGCGAGCCATTCAGGTCGATTTCCTGCGACACAGTTTTCGTTTTTAGGCTTGTCATGTCGATACCGGCCAAACTGTGGTCACTAGAAGGGAAAAGCAAGGCGGCCTCGAGGGAAACTCGGACATGACGTGATATGAAAAGATGGCCATTTGGTTGTGTTGGTCCGAATCCAGATAGCACCCAAAACTTCACCTTTATTGAACATGGCCGTGTGCTCGTCGCTCTTTTCGGCCCCCATCGGTGTTCCGACTGCGACGTCCCTTGCCCGGCGGAATCCTCGCCACAAGGCCCTCTGGCAAGTCCGCCATCTTCTGCCCGTCTTCCCAAAGCACACCGACGTCGGCGTTCCGGCCGGTAACTTTTTTGAAGAAGCGTGACGCCAGGAGGCCGTCGGTGGAGCCTTCGGTGAGAAGGACGCCGTTGTCGCTGCGCCACCATGAGATGCCGTGGCGCAGGCTAGCTTCGATGTCGATCTCAACGACAATCTCGGCGTCCTTCCTCATGCCACTAACGACGGCCTGGTCTGGGGTACCCGTGGAGAAGTGCACGTGAGTGCGGCCCATGGGCTTGAGCCCGCCGGCGGCAACGATGGCCGGCCAGAAGGCGAAATAGGTGCCGTGCAGGACGCGAGGCGGGACGTTGCCGGCCGCCAGCGTGACGGGCTCTAGCAGCGACGATGATTCTAGCTTGATGGTGTGGCCTTGATTTGCGCGTATCAGGTACGCAGCCGGGCTGTCCGTCGCGACGGACGAGCCTGTCGCCTGAGTATCAGGATTGGGCTTGAGGCAGTATCGTTGCTTCTCGTCGGAGGCGACGATGGACTGGACTTGGCGTAGGCTAACGTCGAGCGCTCTCAAAGGTCTCCATGCGAGCTTATGCGCCATATTTCAGTCGAACCAGTTTCCTCTCCTCTCTCGGATTCTCTCTTCCCTCCCTCTCCTACTCTTCCCCTCATCCACGCCTCTCCCTCTCCCGGGAGAAGCTCTGCGCTAGGGAGGCGGAGACCATTGCTTACCACTTTGTCAAGCGGAGCAAACCCTTGAGCATCCAGCGCAATGCCCGCGTTCGCTGCCTGATGCCTCAGGAGTTTGGATAGGGTCCGCGAGACCTGCACGTCTCGTCTCTGCCCAGTGCAGCCGGAGCTCCGTGCCTGCCCTGTAGGAGCATCGTTGCTGGCACTACAGTTTTCCTCAGCCTGGCCACCATCCTGGGCCGCGGGAATCAAGGCAGACAATCTCTCCATGTTGACGTGAGCAACCCTTGCTCAGGCTGGAGAGACCTGGTCCGTCTGGACTCTAACCTCCCACCCGAGAGGGTCGGCGCCTGGTTCCGAGACTGCGTCGTATCCAGCACGCTTCCAAGACAAGACGCGCCGTCGTGCGGATTGGTGATGGTTCGGGGCTGACAAGTTGCCTCGAGAGTCGCGGAAAGTGCATCTGCCACGAGCAAGGCCTTGAGAAGTTGCTTGGCGCAATCCTTTGCGGTCGATGCGAGTTGAGTCAGCAGCGGCCCAAAATGCCAAGGAGGCCCTAATTAGTTAATGTTAGTTCCTCTTCCTGATGGAAAATTGGTGAAAATCATGGCCGGCCTCAACCGCACTTCAGGCTGGGTTTAAATATTCTGTCCGTCGGTCGTGAATTCGTATAAACCTGATGTCGCTGGTCAACCGTTCGATTCTACCAACAGAACGCGTCAGCTCGTAGGTGTTTTATCTGCATATCTCCCGACGCATGTATAGGCATGTTGCGATTAACAGACTGACATTAAAAAAAATACATTGACCTGGTTCCTCATTTTTTACGAGTCGCGGCTTGGCCTCTCAAAGCTTTTTCCTCCGTGTTTCTGTCGTTCGGGTCACGCCGCCAGAACTGTCCACCCCCCCTCAATCGAGGTGTAATTACTGAATAAAAGAAGGAGAGAAGAAAAAAGAGCTTCGTCCTTGACGCATTCCCTTTTCCCCCGAACCAATCAGTGCCAGCAACTTTTCGCATCCCCTTAGGATCGGCGCATTTTCCGACCTTGAGCCGACGGTCATTCTCAAAACCGTCGCCAACCAGGCAATCATTCCCAGGTCGTCCACCGTCATTAGTCGTCAAGCTTGAGAGCTCTGGATCATGGTAAGAAGTGTTCCCATCCTGTACAAGTACTCGAAAACAGTGAAAACGCCACGCAGAAATGGTCAACGAATTGGAAACATGACATGGTCATGAGGTCAAGTACACATCGTCCATCGTTGAGGTGTCATCGATAAGTGCCAGCCAAGGGGGCCGAGGACGTCGGGTTTTGCCTCCTCGTGCTCAAGCTGCCGGCCCTCGAATGCGACAAGGCTTGGCTCGATGGCGGGGCCGGTAGCCTGGACGGCTTGTCCTCCAGCGATGAGTTGGCGTCAGACGCGTAGCCCGATGTTTGTCTTTCGACATACCTCCTCGCTGGCGCGGGACTCGAGCCGGCTGGTGCAGCCAGGCGGGAAGACTGAAGAGAGGTGGAACCAAGACAGCGTCGTGCCAGGCAGACGATTGAGCGCGCGCTAGAGTCAGGAAGGGTCCTCTGCGTCGCTGACGTCGGGTCGATGGCCAGGTTACGAGTCGCGCCGAGGTCGGTGCTGGCTCGGGACGGTCCCTGAAATAGTGGCTCGTGGCTCTCTTCGCCGACCGTTCCCCTCCGACCACGTACCAAAAGCGATGTTTTCTGGCCTCCATCGGATTCTTCTGTTGCTGCACGCCGCGTCCTGAGCAGGGAAGTGCTCCGTCCGTCCTCGGGTTCCTCGGTGCCAGCCCGTCGCGTGCGTGCAATCATGAGCGACGATCTGCGAGCGAATTGACACTCGCTGGGCGTAGATGTCATGGAGCCGCTCGGTCGCGGGGTGGACAGGGCCGTCGCGACGAACATGCTGTTTCGTCTCTCCTCCAGCCTGGAAAGGGCTCGGGGGCTGCTGTTGGGCTTGGGCAGGCCGTGCTCTGCGGCGATGCTCGGCCGGCGGGATATGGACAGGCCGCTGAGCGACTTGGGTATCGTCGGCGTCGCCGGGCTGTCCAGATGGGAATGGCTCAAGTGAGTTGGCTGGGAGGGCCTGGGCTGGGCTGTGGCATCTTCACCGAGCGCGACGCACAGTTCCGTGAGGCTGCGGCAGACGCCATCCGCCTTTCTCCACAGCTGGCGATCGGTGAAGTTACCGGCAGAGCCGATGGTGCTGGCGCCACTAGATATGGGTCCGGGCTGGCCCAAGCTTCCCATCATCATCGACAGGCCCGTGGCATCCTGGGCTGCAGATTCCAGGGCTCGGTAGACGTCCGGGCTGAGGAACGGCTTCGACTTGGCTAGGGCGGCGTATAGGATGATGTGCGCCTCCTTGCGCGAGGACGTGACGCCGACGGACTCTGCCGTTCGTTCAGCCTGCCGTTTGGGCGACAGCGACATGGTGGTGATGGTGGTGGTGGCGGTCGCCGGCCGCTCGTCCGACAGCCGGGAGGCGGCAGTTCCAGAGCTCGATGGCAGCTTTCCGGTGAGCTCGAGCCGATGAATCCTCGACTTGAGGTCGTCCAGCTCGTCCCAAACAGTGGACGGGGCCGTGGTGGAGGTGGTGGACTCGTTCCCCTCGACAGCCTGCGGTTGCTCTGGACTCAGCCGATTCCGCGTTTCCAAGGCTCGGGTCAGGGGAGACGAGTTGCAGGCTTTGCCGTAGGCTGCTGGCTGCCCGTAGGCCTTGTGCGATGAAGGCCGGCCGGCCGCGACAGGACTGCCGTTGTTTTCGGGTACGGAGGGGCGTCTGCGAAAATGGGCGGAGCCGTGAGAGGAAGTCTCTTGGAATGCAACCTGTGGAGACGAGCGGGAGTTGGTGCTCTCGGCTCGTGCTCGAACAACAAACATGTCTTGACCGGCGGGGACAGTCTTTTCCGCGGCCCGTAGGCGGTAGGCAGAGGCCGGCGAGTCCTCGGTGGACCAGGCGTCGTCGAGATGGCCGCAGCGGGGGCGTTCTTGATGGTCGGAGGGGCGGCGACATAGCTGCGGAGGAGAGGCAGGATGATAGCCGGTGATGGTGGTCGAGAGGGGGCGCCGGTGCGAGGCACGCTGCCCTCGGTACTAAGCTCGAGTTAGACTTCCACCACGGCTGCATGGCGCAGAGCAAGATGGCAGCACGTGCCAGAGGAAAGCAGCGGAGGGGAATGGCGGTCTCTCTGACCGGCGAGGGGAGAGCCATGGTAACGCGACGCGGTTGAGGACTCAACCATGGGGTGGCCGAGAGCAGCGTCTGAAGGCTGAATGGGTGGCTCGGGGCAAGAGAGGCGCTGGGTAGGAGCACGTACATCAACAGAGGGCGGGCTGCTGTTGAGGCTAGTGCCATCGAGGACGGGGCGCGACGGCTCTTCTCTAGCGATTTTCAGAAAGACATCACCGGAATCGTCGGTACGAGAGGCTGGCCAAGGTTGACGCGAGGCATCGTCGGCAAATCTTAGGTCTAGAGCACGCAGAGTGGGCTCGTTGCTCGAGTCCTCGAGGTCCTCGTCGAGGCCGTACAGGCGCGATCGGGCGCTCATGTTGGAAGGCAGGCTTCTGCGCGAGCTTGAGGAACGAAAGGCCCGGATAGGCGGGACGCGGATGCGGATCCCGACGCGGCGACGCGAACGACGGCGGCCTGCGGCGAAACTCGGCGGCGGGCGCGGCCAGGCGCTGTTGCTGTGCGCTCTGCAGCGCCCGGCTGGCCTCGCGGGCCACACAAGCCGCCAGCCTCGCTAGTGGCCTTCGCGGCGGCGGGGCGTCGCAGGGGGTCCGCCGCTGTGAAACCGGCCGCCTCGCTCATCGCCGCAGCATCACCTCCTTTCCACCAAGGGCCCCAGGGTGGCAGACACCTGACGGCCGCGATCCGGCCAGGAATCCTTGTTTGATGGATCCTCGGCGGCCTCGTCGTCGGCCTCGTCGTCGGCCCGCGCGTTTCACGTCCCTTCCGCTGCCTCGTCCCTCGGTCGAGCCACCCCGTCTGGAGCGACTCGCTCTGCAGGGCCGCGTCCGTCACTGGCCTGACTGGGACCTCGCGGCGGAACGTTCGTCGGCTTTTGTCCGTCTGCTGCCCGTGTGGTCGTGACGCCAGAGGGTCACGCTTGGGAAACAGCACGGCCGCCTTCCAGTTGGCGGAGGAAAGGGTACCAAAGACTGAAGAAAGTGACCGCGGCAATGCTCGTCGCCGGCCCGAGGCGCGGCGGGACCGCACCGCACCGCTATGATGAATACATACTGGGCGTCGACGCCCTGTCGACGACGCTCCCTTCTGGCTCTCCCCGGAGCCCCGGCCACGCCCTGCCCGTCGAATCTATCCCAACGGCCCAGCCCCCTAGACCGGCTGCAGTCGCGTGCCGCGAGAGACAGGCCCGCCGAGCGAGCGCCCCCCCCGGGGCCGTCCCATAGTCCTCTCTCACCGCACCCGCGGGCGAGCCGATCCAGAAGAGGCCGGCGTGCGAGGTCGCCACAGCCCTGGGTTCGCATGCATACCATGCATATGCCGTCATGATCCCCAGAGTCAAATCTGGGGGCGAAGCTAGCCGTGTGCACGGTGAGTCCGTACGGGCCCTGACTGCCTGGGAGGCAACTGGAAAGAGGGTTAAGAGTAGAGAGAGAGCACCTTGTAATGACTCGGCATTGGTGGCTAAGCGACCTGCTCGAGCCTGCACCCCTTGACAATCTCGCGCCGTCCGACCGCCTACGCCCGCAGGCGAATCCCCCTCTCCCCCCTCCAGGCCCTTCTAAGCATGGCGCCGTGATCGTTGAGGGAGAGAGCAGGGCTGAGGAATCTTCGACTATCCCAAGCACGGCCGATCCCGCTTCGCATCCTGCGCCCTATTTTGACCACCTTGCCTGCGACCTCTCAGAAACACGGCTGGTGTCGCCCCCCTCTGAGCTCTTGTGCAGCTCACCGGATGTTGACAATAGCGATTAGGATTGCCCCCTGCGCAAGACGAGTAGAACTTCAGCCGCGCTGTTGGCGAGAAAACTGTACCGCTTCGTGAGTCCGGCCGTCGGCCAACACCGCACGCGTTCGGGCTTGCTGGATTGCCCCCTTATCCCCCCCCCTGCTTCGCCTGCGCGTTATTTTTTGACTTTGGCGCCTCGGGCCACAGACGGCGCGCCGGGCCCTGCATTTTTTGCCCCCCGTCCAGCTCGCCAATTACGTCCAACCCAGCCGCGTCAGGAACAGCCGGCCGCTCAGACCAGCAGCCGCCTCCGGCCGATGCGAAGCTGTTGGCCATCTTGAAACCCTCCCAAATCCTCTGGCAGTGTTACCGCGGCGCATGCCGTCTCGTCGGAAGTCGTCCGCAGCGGCCGGGTCCCAATAAGACGAGGACGATTAGCATCATCACGTCACGTCTCGGTCAAAACGCAAACTTGACTGCAGCCTCGATCCCCTCGCAATGCTGTTCATTTTCCGCATGTCGGCTCCCGACCTTGTATTGCATTCGCCCACCCAGCCTCGGCCCTCACTTTTTCCCTCTCGCCATCTCATCCAAGCAAGTTTGACGACGGTGATGGGCCGCGTTTCACCTAGGCGCACCGCATCAGCGGGGGGGCCACTGCCGTCCCCGCCTCAACTCGATGCTGCAGGCTTGCGTGGTCCGCATCAGAGATCTGATCTAACCCGTTAGTCACCGCCCAAAGTCGGCTCTCTGCCATCGTAGCCATTTGTCAAGACCATGACGACGCGGCTGTCAGCCACCTCGGCTACTAGCTAGCATGCCCACAGAGCCGGTTAGTTCGAATGCCATATTTCACCTCGCCCACTCGCACGTGTGTGATCGATCTCTTGAGTACACAGACTCGTGTAGGTCCTAGTGCGTGCGAACGCTTCGACCCATGGCTGGCTCGCTTGCCGGGGCCAAGGCTAATACATACGTAGATGATCGGTCTTGAGCCCTCAGAGTATGTCTCCCGATGGAGCCATGCACAAACGGTCAATGGTCCTGATTGTAGACACAAATCCGCCGGTATCCAAACGCAGAATAACGTAGTCAAGTGACGGGCCGAACTGGCCTCCATTTCAGTCACCACCACCACCTACCCACTCGACTACACCTCCACCCCACCAGGATCGGCCAAGCCAAGGCGCAGTACTTGGTTGGTGCGAGGCCATTGAACCCCCTCTTCCCTTATATCGTCCGACAAGACATTGTCAGGAGGTGCTGTTTCCGACGGGCAGAGCAGCCGTCTATTTCATCTGGCACACCAACGACCATCCTATTATGTAGTGCGAACTGCCGCCGGCCGTGGCACGAACCACTTGGCTCGTCCGCCTGACAGAGGGGTTCCAATGCATCGCATGCTTCGTACACAGTCGTCGCCATTAACGTGGATGAAACGCCGGCGCCGACTCGACGCTTTCGTTTTAACATTCACAGATGGTCAGCTAATCTTTCTAAATATAGCTCGCGTCGTTTCCTCTCTCAAAAAATGACAGATCATTCAGATGGATGAGATCATTGTCGATGCCTCTCCCCCTATGAGAGGTCAGACAGTGATTCTTACTGAAACTCGACACCGGCGCGATGTTTTTGCGCGCTGATGATGGGGTGGGGTACTGCGTAGGGGGGTTAAAGATGGAAGTGCCAGGGAATCAGGGGGGACCCGAAAGAAGGGATGAAAGGAGGGGGGAAGAGAGGCACGAAAACTGGCAATCCGCCAACTACACTGGTCCGCTCATCGCCATCGACGTTGCTTCAACGTACTTGAGCCTGTTTATTTACAGTGCCCATTGGTGCATTATGCCGCCCACTCTGCTCCTGAAGGCACGGCCCACCAACCAGGCCGGCCATTCCGCCATTCTCGGCCCGTGGCTTGACTTACATCCGCGCCGTGATCTGGTCGAACCCAAGCGCTTGCGTCTTGTCGCCCTGTCAGTTTTGCGGCCTCTGTCGACAGTTGCAGTTGTTTTGGCAACAAAGGCCTATCCGGGCGTGCATGACCCGTTTCCATGAGCGTCATTCAGTCTGCCTGGCCCCCCATGTCCGGGAATCGCAGACAGACGGGTCTTTTGTCATCGATTCAATCACCGGCCTGCCTCTCTGCCTGACAGCCCAGCTTCAAAGCATCGAGCAGCCAGCCGCTCCTCGGGCATTATCGGGATCAGCAGTCTTTCCGAACTGAGCTGAGAATCAGTCCATCGCAGCACACATAGTTAGGCTTTGGCTGTTTTTCATTTTCTCCCGCCTTTTGCCCCCCCCCCCGCGCTTCCTCCCTGCGCGATGCAATATACCGCCTCCATGAGTGGTGGTATCCTTAGACGGATACAGTACAGTATAAAATTCGATCCTCTATACGGTGCGACGTCCCACTCCCTGTGCGCGGCGTGTCTAATCCATGCGCTTACTGGAAGAATATCCAAATTTGGACATGCACAGATGATTGGTCAACCGCAACCGCTGGATGGACTACGGCGGCCTATTTTTAGCCATGCCGCCCGCGACTCAACCACTCAGAGCGTATCTCAGCCCCATATCTGCCTCTTGGAGGCTTAAAGCGGAGGCGCTGCTACAGGGGGGGCTCACGTTAGCCGTTCCTGTCGCGGCCTCAGGTACGGACGGCGCAGCGAGCCCGACTGTGACGGGGGCCGTTCGCCGAGTCTCCCAAGCCGCCTCAGGCCTGCTTGCCTGCCTGTCTGTTTCGCCTGTCCGCCGGTTTGGCCGTCTGTCTGCGCACGCGCGCACACTCAGCTCAGTTATCGTGCTTGCCTGCGCCGCCAGCGCTCCTGACCAGCCGGCAGCCGCCAGGCTGGGCGGCGCATACCACTTGGCGTCTACCGAGCCAGTGGGCGGTAGCGAGCCCCGACTATGTACTCGACCCAGCTGCGTGGAATACTGCGTGTGTTCCAGGTGCGGTACGCGGGGTACGGCAGGCCGAGCGAGCCGCCTTATTGTGCTGATCAAATTGGCGCAAAAAAAGGCGCCTAGGCGATAACAATCGTTCAGGCTAACTAAATGCCCGCAAATGTCTGCCCGCGCCGCAACGAAGTTACGACAGTAGAGGCAACCTTCAACTGCGCTTTATTGCTTCCACCAACATAGTTTTCGTAGAGGCTGAACGTAACCTTGCTATCATTGCTAGTTCCGTGTCCCTTATTCCTCCCTCTTCACTCCACCCTCATCTCTCTCCTTCACACCCCCATCCTTCCTCACATGTGCATGTAGCTACAAGTTTCTTCTCTTTCTTGTTGCCCCCCTCCCACTCTTGGTCAGCACGCCGCACCAGCCTCACCGCCAGCACCATCCGCGTGGCGCCTGACGCTGTTTCCTTCACCCCCTGAAGACGCCTCTCTGATTTCGGGCTTAAAATCTTCCAAAATCTGTCAACCTGAGCTCAGTGCTTGGCGGCGGGAGGGCATGTTGAATAGGGCAGAGGGTGTGCGATTTCTGTCTGGGATCCGAGATCCGCCACGTATACACAGTTACCTTAGCCGCTCGGCGCGTATCTGCACACTGTGCGCAGCCTGGCATTGCAGCGCGGGACCCTTATCCCTGCCCTGCCTGCGCCACGCCTGCTCGCCCTCTCGCGCGCTCCCCTCAGCCACCGACGGCATGGCTCGAGGCATGTGGGAATTACTGGCCTACGGTGGCCCGCGCCCGGTACAGTGCACGTATTATCTCGTCTTCAGGGACTGCACTGCCCTACCTGCTGCCTACACCACCCAAGGTACGGGTTAGTGCATAACCCCCTAAATACTGTTACAGCAGCTGGCCCAGGCCCTGGTCACCCACCCCGCTGTCGACTCCGTCTTCCTATCAATACTTTTCGCAGGCCAACCTCCGGTTTCGTCCTGTTCATCCTCGCTCCCGCTCCCGCCGCCTGTTTTTCCACCTTTCTCTTCATTTTTTTCTCTGCATTTTCCGCCCTCTTTTTCCACACTCGCACTTTTCCACCCGCGACACCCCCCTCCCCTTCCTCATCCCTTTCAGGCCTCTCTCTGCCTCGCTTTCCCTGTGCTGTCAGGCAACGAGGCCTGCCTAGCCTACGGCCAAGGCCATCCTTCTCCGCCTCGGTCTTCTCTCGCGAAACGCCATTTGACCGGATTCAGCAGCGCTGTCCACCGTCTTACAATCTTGATTGCCCCGGGGCTCGCGAATCCACTCTTTCTAGACCGTGCTTCATCCAGTCCTTATCATAGTCTCTCGTGCGACTTTTCTTCCTCGTTTATATTCGTCTCTTCGACTACCTCTTGGCCACCTGAAACTTGTTGCAAAAAGCCAGATCCGGTTTTTGCGAAATCAAATTCGTTTCTAACCTTCGCCCCCCGGTTCACACCCGCGAGTAATCATGTCGTCTACTGCGACGAGGCGCATATACGAAGATCATATACCATCGTTCATGACAGTTTTCGATCTCGACGCCGACGTCATGACGGACCGCGAGACTCTAACTCTGATGGATTCGAAATTGGCCAGCCTAGAACCCAAGGCCCGTGGCCCTATGGGCTCTACGCGAACCAGTCTCGGCTCGGGCATCGTAGCAGCCGATACCGTTCATCGAATGCACATTTCAGAATCCACCGAATCGTCTCCGACAACAACGCTTTCGACTACGGATTCTTCGCCGTTGTCGGACCCGTCTCCTTCCTCATCTCCCGACTCCTGTCAATTTGATACCGCTAAACAATTTTCCGTCAACATCCTTTACCTGTCCGGCGAGTTACGGCCCTATGCTTAGCATCCCGGAAAAAAGCATGATTGAGCTTCCTATGACGTCTCCCACTCCGCGTCGACCCCGAAATATGAAGGGCTTGTCTATTCAGCCTCCAGCAGTTCTGACAGCTGCCTCGAGAACGGTCGCCACCGAGCCTTCCTCACCGTCCTTCATCAAGCCTAAGATTGCAGCCATGAAACGAAAACCGAGCCAGCTCAGCCTCAAAACGAGCACCACGGATCTTATGTCCAAGTCAACAGCGGAGGTGCCGGCATCTCCAGCAATGCCCCCAATTCTCCACCGCAGATCCTTCAAGCACTCTACATCGACGCTACATATGCTTGCGGCCCTTAAATCGTCAACTTTTGGTCCATCCGGCGGCATGAGGTTTCCCAGGGTCTTGGAGCGCAACGAGTCAGGCTTGTCCGAAGTTTTGCGCCCGATGAGGTCGAGCGTCAATACCGAATACTGTTCCGACGTCTCCCAATGCGACTCACCCATCAAGACGCAGCTCGCCCACCGATTCGATTACGAGCCATGTCAAGGTAGTGGCAATAACGAAGACCAAAGTCGCCTGGTTATCCGGACGGTCCTGCAGCCGTATACGGAGACGATATCTTATATTCAGAACCATCGGTTGAAGAGGCGTCTCGGTTCGACGTCGTAATTAATGTAGCACGCGAAGTCAAGAATCCTTTTGACGAAGCTGGCGGACCACGCCCTGAGGTCATTAGCACATGGCCTAGTGGGCCTTCTCAGTGGACGTCTCGGCTCGACAGCCCCGCTCCGGATACAGCAGTGACCACAACCAGCTTCGAAACAGCTTTTGAATTACAGCCAGCGAATGTCACGTCACGGGAAAGGCCGTCGACGTCAAAAGTGCATTGTGCCAAACCCCCCGAGTATATTCATGTGGCGTGGGATCACAACACAGATATCACCCCTGACCTGATGCGACTCTGCAAACTCATTGAAAGCCGACGGAGCGAGGGGAAGATACTTGTTCATTGTCAGCAGGGGGCCAGCCGGTCGGCCAGCCTTATTATCGCCTACGGCCTCTTCATGAGGCTCGAGTTGAGTGTCAATGATGCTTACTATGCTGTACAAGCCAAGAGTCGCTGGATCAGTCCCAACATGAAACTAATGTACTCGCTGCAAGACTTCCACAAAGAGCTGTCTAAAAAGCGTACCCCTCCAATGTCTGCTCTCCGATTCAGGACAGGTCGCAGCTCGACTAAGCACAGGCTTACATTATCGGCTGACACCACGGAGACGCCATCCAAAGAGCCGCAGACGGTGCCTTTGCCCGGCGAAAGTGAAAATGACAACGTCAAGGCCGCGTCCCCCGATGAACCCTCGTCCGCCCGACGCACTCCCAGCAGTCGTGCCGTTTTGCCAGGCCCGGCTTCAGCTCCGATGACCTGTCCGTGGAGGAGTTCCGAAGCAGAGAAATCGTTTCCGCAAGTCGCGATTTCAAACTATGATGAGCTGCCACAATGCCCCAAGATTGAACTGCTCCCGATGGATCTATGCTCTCCTCAACGCGATACGATGCAAGAAAGGACGGTCATACGCACACTCGAAGAGTCTCCTCTGCTGTCAACTTGTAATAAACCACGTTCACGGTCGTCTCAGCGACCTGACGGCAGCTGTGGGCAGGAGAAGACTTTGGAGCTGAAAATGACGTTTGCACCAACATATCCTTCCGACACGGCTCTCATGTCACCTCGAGTTGAAGTCATGACGAAGGGCCAATCACTTGGCTTTTCGCATGTGGGAGGATTAAGGTTCATGGAGTCGCCATCGACGCCCACAAACGGTATTTTTTCCCCGAGAGAAGCTGCTTTCCCGCATGACGCTTTCCTTTTCCTAGGACGGGCTACGAGCTTTGGGCGGCCACCTCCGGTGGCTGATCCGCAAAGCCCAACAACTCGCGGGGAGGCGCCCATCATTCGTTCCATCGACGATGTCATCTAGGGCGTTTAATCATAACATAACCTTGTGCGAATCTGGTCGATGGATGCTGTGTACACCGTCCTTTCAACTTTTCACGACACCCTCGATTGGATCTAAGCTTTGCATCTTCTATTTGCCCGTTTTGAGTTGTTGAGGCTGAAATGTGTAAGCGATACTCTGGAGACGTGGACGAGGCTTTTTTAGTTTTTTGCTCTATTCATTTTATACCAAGCCGATATGCTTTTTTGGTCAAGGAGTTGACATATGACAGGCATTTTGCTCGTCTGTATCATTTCCCCTGGCTTACGAACCTCAGGGTCTCGGGAGAAAAAAAGGGGACTCGACTGAGGTGATGATGCTGAGAAAGATTCGAGCGATGTATGAAACCCAAATATGATGGGGACATTTCGGCCGCCTCGGTTTCGTCTCGGCGTGTAATGATAGAAAAGAGCGGAGACCGTTTACCGAAGATGCGGGCCTCGCCTCCGGGAAAAGTGGACATGACGGGGATAATAGGAAAGGAGAGATGGAGTTCAGGTACAGCGGAATGAGAAATCAGAAAGCTTGACCAGATTTTTGGTCGTGCAGTCATGCGGTGGTGGAGCAGCTAGACTTGAGTAATGATGCTTGGATGACAGCATCAAGTGACATGTCACGAAAGTGGAGAGTTCATCGGGATGCGATATAACGTATGCATGTAGTTTTCTAAATGCCTCTTCTATACGTAAAGGGCAAGGCAACGTGCGGTGTTTTGGAGGGCAAATAAGAAAAAAAGCCATTGAAAACAGCAAGGCCAAGAGCCAGCATGAGCGACAATAGAGCCAAATGTGTAGGATGTTTAAGATTGCGGAAG
Source organism: Nilaparvata lugens yeast-like symbiont (assembly GCA_000758425.1). Taxonomy (NCBI): domain Eukaryota; kingdom Fungi; phylum Ascomycota; species Nilaparvata lugens yeast-like symbiont. Next base: position 62,677 of record KN173769.1, on the reverse strand, counting down.
AATGGAGGTCCGGGCAGGGGGAGGGTGGCCCATCAAGCCCGTTTTTTGCGAGTGACTGCTTGCTTGGCAAGCTTCTCGCGGCGAGCGACGGCGGCCTCGACGCTGATGCCACCGAAAACGAGACTGACGCCAAGCCACTGCATGGCGGAGAGGCGATGACCGAAGGCAACGACAGAGAGTATCATGGTGACCATTTTGCGGGTGACGGTGACGGTGACGAGGAGAACGGAGGAGAAGGTGGAGAGGGTATAAACTGGCGACGGGAGTCTGCGCGTCAGCATATTGTACAGGCGCAGGAGGAGGGAGGGGAGGTGAGGGAGGGAGGGAGAGAGAAGAGAGGGGGAGAGGGGGTGCGGCGAGAAAAGCCGGCATCGACTCACAGATAAAGACCTGGCCGACGGCGCCACAGACTGCAAAGCCCAGGACGTCCTTAAACACCGACGGGTGGCGGGCCATGAAGGCGAGGGCGCCGCTGAGCTCGCCAGCGCTGCCAGAGACGTCCATGCCGAGCCATTCACCGACGCCGGTAGCGACGAGGAAGGGGCTGGCGAGCAGGTAGGCTCCGGTGATGAGGGAGCTCATCAGGTTGTTTGCGCACATCATCTGCGGGCCCGAGTAGGGGCGGAAGGCGTCGAAGATGTGGTCCTGAGTGCTGTTAGTGAGGCCGTCCAAGAGCAGGTTGACGGCGAGCAGCAGCATGCCCCATGCCTGCTGGCCGCCCGGCCGCGCCGCCGCCGTCTTGCGCCCCCGGCCCGAGTGCAGGGTGAAGAGAGCGACGCCGGCCGTGACCGCGGCCACAACCAGGTACTTGTAAACCGGGTAGCGGCGCCGGAACAGCGTCATGTGCAGGAACATGACCGGCAACAGTTTGCAGCTTTTGGCCAGCAGGAACGAGATGTAGTCGATGTGCGCGAGGCTGGCATAGCCAAACGGGCTCGCCAGACTGCTCGTCACCGCCACCAGTGCCAGCGGGCCGACCATGCGCCGCGACGTTATCACCGCCGGCACCGCCTGCCCGCGCGGCGTCGAGAGCAGCAGGTAGACGCTACCGACTGACGCCGCCAGCATTGACTGCACCGTGTTGAGGAAGACGGGGAAGTGCCAGCGCTCGGGCGCCGACGTCGGGCCGTACGTCGTCGTTGTCAGCTTCTCCTGCAGATACGCCCAGGTCAGGCTTGCCGTCGGGTCGCGTTAGCTAGCCCTCCGCCCTAGTCATTCAGCCGGTCCTCCACTCACAATGACGCGTAGATGCCAGCTACGGCAATCACGAGCTGCACCAGTCCGGCTGCTTCCGTCGCCCTCTGCGCCCCTGCCGCACCCTCATGTCTCTTCGTCGTCGCATTCTGCCTGTCTTCCCACGCGGCCGTCTGAAGATTAAAGTGTTCCGAAGAAGGCGCGCGCTGGACCGGTTGCTGCTTCATGCGAGCCATGGCCGATGCGAGTTGACAAACGCCGGCTGAATCGCCCGGAGTCCAGCCCCGTGCCTCGAGCTTGACAATAAAATAGCCTGGACAAAACAAGTTAGAAACTTCAATTTTGACAGCCTGGCTTTATCACTACATGCTCTACCCACCAGCCACGAGGCAGCCCAGCCCTGCGCGCCACACCACCCGACACGCGGCCTTGGCCCTATCGGCGGGGCCGCCTATCCCCTGCGCCATTACTGATATAAATGCGGGCATGGATAATTTCATGGGCGCCAATTGCCGCCGCTTGCACCCTCTCAAGTTTAGAGTCGTAGAGAGCAGTTGCGATATCGCCTCTCGCGTAGTTGCCATATACCTGCAAACAAGTTGTTGTGGCTTTCGCCCCCCCTCCACATCCGCTAATCCTTTTCGAACTACCTCCCCATCACGCCGCGGCCTCACACCTTGCTTGCTCGACCAGTCGGCAGACAGTAGCCACACAACGACCAATATATACTTCTTCCTATAATCCGCCGCTATGGTAGCCGTACTCCCTCCGTGCAAACCCACCTGAGCTTTTTGGCGTGTCCCATGATCATTGCCGATTCCACATCGACGGCAGTGCGAAGAGAATGGAGTTGTTGCAAAGTTGATGAGGAGAGGGGGGAGAAGGGAAAGGATAGGGACTGATCCAAGAAGGCGTTGCCGCCTCAAACTTTTGGGTTTTTAGCCCCCGCCACCCAAACCGCATTCGCATCTCCCTCTACCGTGAGAACTTCGTGAAGAGAGGCCAGGGGCTCATAGTCTGTTGTCGGTAATTCGAATCCTGTTCATGAGCCTCCGTGGGCTCTCCATCGTGCACTTGCGGCCAGACTTTCCCCCTTTCCCCCTCCAAAGCGATATGAAGTGGTTGTAAGGATGAGCGCCTCCGTCCGTAATGCGGAGCGAGGCATACTAAAGGAGTAGGCAAAGAAAGACAGTAAAGAAATCGTAGAGGGTGAAGACGGAATCGAGTACTTTTTGAGGAGGTTGTTCTTTTGAATTTTGGGTCATCACGTCATCCGGTGCTTGGGCCTGGGGAAAAGCGAAGCCTTGCGGCACGTCAGATCTGGTCGTCTCCGAGTCAAGAGGCTCCCAAATGCGTTTCAACTACAAAACGTCCACAAAATCGAGGAGCAAACGCATGGCGACGCTCGGCAGGCGCTTCTATTCCGGGTCCTGGCACTGGCTGCGCCGCATTTTCTCGGCCTCAAGGTTCTCGTACAAGAGGAAGAGGGCCGTTTCATTCGCCTTGGCCGTACCCATGATGGTGAACATGCGCTCTCCAGTCTCATCATGGGGAGCCTGCGCAAAAATTCCGAATTAGACGCAGCAACTTCAGCCCGATCGTTCGGCAGTACATACCTTGGCTATGGAGATGCGGGCACCCGACGTCTTTCTGATTTCGCTGATCTTGGTACCCGCACGACCAATGATACAACCCACCATATCTGCCGGAATGCTGATATTTTGCGTCTGAAGCTCCTCGCCATTCTCGTCATGCGTCGGCGGGCCACGTGCTGCCGCATCGGAATCTGATCGCCGGTTAAAAGACCGTGATCCGCCATTGCTAAAGTCCGCTCCGTTACCAGTACGCATCACGCGAGAGTTATTATAATCGCCCCGGCCTGTATTAAAGCTGGAGCCGGTAAGACTTCCGGTGCCGCCAGATTGGGTGCGGACGGCCGGGTTGTAAAGAACGGTACCGGTGCCGCGCTGCCAATCATCGACAAGGCATTTGCAAATCTCCCAGACAGCGCGCTGGATACCCTCCGGCATGCCCTGCATCTCGACAACGCGCTCCGTGGACTGAGGAAGCATTTCTTTCTGAGCAATCATACGCACGCCAGATACGTCTTGTATGTGCTTAATTTTCAGACCTTGTCTACCAATGATGGTACCCATTTGATTGTGGGAGATAAGGAGTTTGATAGCTGGGGGGCCATATTAGCCAGTAGCAAGGGAAGAGGATTAACATGTGGCCTACGGTGGGTGCCGTTGCTTTGCACGATTCCGCCCATTCCCATGGCAGGCGCACCGTCGAGTAGTGCACGGGTGACTATAGCGTAGGCTCGAGAAATAGCATCGCACTCGCCCGTGATGGTAAGAACGCGATCGTGAACTCCTTGGGCAACTTTACTGACTCCGGCCTTGACGCCAGTTTCGTCTCTCAGGTCGGCGACATTTTTGCCGCCCTTTCCGATAATGACACCGGCTTCTTTGGAGGACACTATGGCGCGAAGCGTGAGCTGCGCCTGGGCGTACTCTTCGTCTGTCTTGGGAGCGGGTTCGCCGTCAGGGCCCAGTCGCTCGTACATTTTCAGCTGATCCATGGGGTCGCTGAGGTCGTTGCCGTTGGCCGAGAAGGTATCCTGAGAGGCTGACATGTTTTCTAAGCAAGGTGATTCCGGCCCGTAATTGGCAGTGGACAAGTGCCGTGAAAGAGTGATGAAGTTGCGGAAATAGAGCGAGGGTTAGGACAAGATAAGTCTAAAAGCTGCTGGTAGAAGCACCAGTTCTCAAATCAAGTCAGTGGGCCATCAAGACATTGCAGCGACCATGACGATTGGAAGCACCGTTTCGTGGTTGCTTAACCAATGGGCCGCGGATTGGGCGCACGTCTCCAGTGTCTGAGAACGACGGTCTAGAGCGGTCGCGGCCGCTCACGCGCGCAACGGCGGAGAGCAAGACACTTGAAGATGCTCGAAGCGCGCAAAAAATGTTGCGCAAAAGAGAAGTAATGCGGGCCAAGGAAATAGGGATGGACAAACCTGAGCTGCTAGACTGGCCCTTTTCTTGTAAGAGTAAATCGTCGGGAGACAGACGATATAAGAGGCCAGAAAGCCGATCCAAGAGTGATGGCAAGGCCTGGCGGGTAGCGGTCGGAGGGCCTCGTCGCGCGGTACAGGCACTATTTCGCCGGTGGTGACGAGGAATAGCTCAGATTGTGACTGGCACGGGAAATGTCCGGCAGAAAAATGAGGATCCGTAACTGAGTCCGAGGGAGAAGATAGGGTGACGGGGTGCGGGAGAAGAGGTGGGGGAGGTTCGCGAGGGGGGGGTGAGTACAGGGAGAGTAGAATTTTGGAGATGGCAGTGGTAGCGGAGAGAAGGACGGGAGAACAAGGAGGATGCGGAAGCGGAATCGGAGGCGGGGGCTGAGGAGGAGGAGATGAAGGAGGAGGGGGGAGAAGGGGGGGAGGTCGGATCGAGCGTGGAGAGAAAGGAGGAGAAAGGGGGAGAGAGCGAGAGAGGAGGGGAGAGGGAGGCGGATAGAGCGCGAAGAAGTGAGGAGAAAAGGTGAAGGAGGCAAAACGCCAGCCGTGTGGTGGCGCCAGGTCAGACCCAGAAGAAGCAGAGCCTGTGCCGGTGGGCTTGGGCCCTCCTTCCAGTGGCCAACGGGTCAGGCACCTGCTATGCGACGACTGAAGTGAGGGCAGGTACAGCGGGCTCACCCGCCGTGAAAACTTCAGGCTCGGCTTCTAGCCGCTCTGTAGTTAGGCAGAGTCGGAGCGGCAGGGGCCAGACGGCGGCTGCGTGCCATATGCTGAGACCACGTCAGCATTTTTATCTGCTGCACGTGTCGGTGCACGAATCTCGACGTCGATTTGAATTGCCCGCGTCTGATGCTATTGCGCGAGGAGCACAACCCGTTGCGTCCTCAGCACGGGAGTACTACCACTATGAGTCGAGACTCCCGCGCCACAAATCCGCCTGTGCCTGCACTAAGGTACCCCGACTTTGTCAGGTACACCCCAAGCCGCCCAGGCCCTCGCTAGAAACAGCACCGCGTCGCGTATCTCAGCAGAGAAGGCACTGTCGTCACACGACCAAGTACCTGCTGTTTTTTTCAATGGCGCACGCACATTGGGACCGGCAAGCTCAGTGCGTTCCTGCACCGCGGGCGCCTCGCTTTCGTCTCGTTCGAGAACTCCTGCAAAGCGGCGCGAGGCCGGTGGCTCTGCTATATGTTCAAGACGGTGCTCTTACGCCGTCGGACATGTCGCGGTATGAGCTAATCATCTGCGCCCCTAACTACCTCTAATTGCCTACCTCGAACACTCTTGTTTCCCTGTGACGTAATACGACGGCCATTTGTCGCGTTGCCTCAGCATAAGTCGGCAGCCCCTGTACAAAATTCTGGTGACAATCCCACCTTTACGCGCCGCGAAACTCATTTTCCACAATGCATCGCAAGACAACTTTTTTTACTTCGCTAAAAATCATACAATGGCATCTGAATCTCGAACTTATGGTGCCGTTATATCGGGCAATCGCAGACCTAACGGAGTAGTAACTAAACTTAGTAGTGTATTACTACAGTGGGGTGCTAAAAGCCTGCGCGATTTTCGCACGATTACGTGCTCCGAGTCTCAGTCTAGCAACTTTCCTCACATCATCCTCCAATCTCTCAAAATGCATACAAAATCATGGTGACTTCGGAAAGTCGCCAATCTAGGGCTGCGATATCTGGGCACAGCCAGAGAAGATCTGAAATTATGACCGACGTTATCGCAGTTATTTATACAGCAGTGAACGTAGGAATGAAACCAGCCGAGGCTGCACGCCAATTTGGCCTCCCCGACAGCTCAGTAAGGTCACTGATCACAGGATTTAATTCTACCGGCACGCCTTGATCAAAACCTAGTTCCGAGCGGCTGCGGAATTTTTTGCCTAGGTGAAACCTCTCATTAGTTCGAATGGTCCGTCGCGAGCATCAAGTCACGCGAAAAGACCTCGTGAACTCCTTACTAACCCTAGCGAGCCTTACGGCAATTGGTCGGGCTTTGAAAAAGGCTGGCATCCACTCATAACTCTCCCGCAGGAATTTTCTTCTCTCAAATGAACAAGTCAAGGCTAGGCTTACCCTTTCTGACGCGTCGACATTCATAATCGCGGCTCAAACCCTGGTATCTAGATTTTGAGGCACCCATTGGATGCATGCAGACCTGAGTCAACCTAGAAGCGGTTGTCAAAACGAGTACCTCCATTATTGTCTGGGGCGCGATCTCGAGAGAAGAAAAGCACCCTCGTTAAGCACGAATCAATCGACCTTAAGAAGCCCAGGTTTGATTCCGAAAGATATATCGAAATAGTTGTTAAAAGAGTGATTGTTTCCTATGAACGATAACATGCGGCATTTCCTGCATGTATTCAAACGGCAAAGATCGTGGTCAGCTTCTTCTTTGAACGTGCGAATTCTGTAATCGATTGGGCACCATTTAATCGGGATTTCAATCCCACTGATAATTTTTGGAGCCTTTTTAAACGCAGCACTGGATAGTGACTTCTTGCCGCACTTGCGTTTATCCCTCGTGAATGCACCACGAGACACCTTTCTCTCCTCTCGCGTTGGCTACGTGCACGCTTTCGCACGCCGTAATTCGTGTGAGCATACATTGAATTAACAGACGTGCCCCCGCACACCTGGCCTTGCTGTCGGGGCGTCAACCTTTTGTATCGTCCAGCTGGTTGTGGATGATGTCGAGGAGCACCAAATGGCCGACAAGCATGGTAGATAATACTGTGGACCGCCTCCGCTGGTCTGAAATTGTACAACACAATTCTTCATGAGTACATGGGACATGCGCAAGCGTCTGCATCTGCCATCTATTTGATTGCATGCGCATAATTTTTGACATGCCGGCTCGAGCAACTAAGGAGTGCGTGACACAGCTGCCCTCCGCAGTCACCGGCCCGCCTTCCGTCCGTCAGCCCCACCATCAATCAAGTAAGTGTACAACGCTGATCTTCAAAAACTCACCCACGAAAAAAATACTCGTGCAGACATATTCGCCGTCGATGGCCCCGTAAGCCTCCATGCTAACTGCTGATTATGGTTCGCCGATTATCCATGCTTTCAAAGCCATGATGTTCTTTCGATACCTGCCCTCTCATCATTGACGGAACCATTGCTCATGCTCCAGCCAAAAGTTCGTGCATGCTCTGTGTCCCCAGTGTTCCACCCACCACTCCCCGAAACTATCTTCGACTTCAAAATCAACCTTTGCTATTCTTTCGTCCCTCTTCATCCCGCAGATAAGGCAAGCTGAACGAGCCGTTGGAACCATCTTTGCTGTCTGGATCGCCATCTTCTCACTTAGTTCGGGAACTTGGAGGTTTGTTTCACCGCCTGACTTCGCTGTCGCGACCGCCGTGCGCAACCATCCGATGTGCTCTTTCCAGGCAGCGACTACATCTGCTGCTTCTCTGTCATCTCGGGCAGACTGTGCCTTGTCTAGTCCCGTTAGTTTCAAGCCTGTGCTCCCTGAGGCTGATAGGGACGTTTTTTGAGCCAACAACTTGTCGCGACGCCACCGGTGTTTGCGACCAGCAATTATCCTCCCCGCCGTGGTTCCCAAAAGGATGTAGCTCTGCAAAAATTGGACGGCTGTTGGATCCGAGAGGATACGCTGTCTTACTGTGGCGTCTTGACCTGCTATTGGCTTGAAGAGGAGGTTCCCTGACCTGAAGAGATCGGGAAACCCTGACAGGATCACTGAAGGCGGAGGTACGTTTGTTGGTGGGATCGTGTTCCGTGCGGGCTCCGGCGGGTTGGAATTATCCTGAACTCCCCAGTCCCAACTATCGTGTGATTGTGTGTTACCAGCCACCGGCCTGGCAAAAGCCGGAGTGCAGGGAGCATCATTCCATATCGGCCAACAGTTCTCGTCTGCGGCAAATGCCACCTTCCCTTTGACAGTCGTCGCTTCTGACCCGGCTGTTGAGTAGTTGCCGATGTCTGTGTCAGACCTGGTAGTTTTTGTATTGCTGACTTGCATGGCAGCGTATTCACGTTTTTTCGTGTCATCGGGTGACATTTTCCCAAGTCCCAAGGATTTCGGTTTCACCAAATAAGGAGATGCTTGAAAACCATCGGCCAGAATTTGAGGATCGTTGAATTCAAGCAAATTCAAGGACGCTGCGGGATTTGATGCGGGAGATACATGACTTCTAGGTTTCATAGGAGGCGCTGCAGCGACTTCAAAGTCGCCAAAGTCATCAGCATCGTCAGCGTTCTCTCCATCCTGCGGCTCTAAATTGTCGACATCAAACAACACATTGGCGTCAATTGAAGCTGCTTTCGAGCGAGTTTGAATAGTCGGAGGGCGAGACGTCACGCTCTGTTCAACCATATGGATCGTTGATTGCGCCATCTCAAAGTCACCCCATACATCGTCGTCGACAGCATCGCGATGAATAGCTGCGAACGGCCGAGCTGCGCCGGACGGTGCAAAGTGGGGTACGAGCCATTCTTGTGATGTTGAGCAATTCGCAATCAAGTTATCACTGCCGCACCCTGGCCTCGTGAGATCCTGGGCCAATCCTCGAGCCTGGCTCCGGGTTGAAGACCGGCTCGGCGGCTTGTCCGGAGCTGGTTCTGGTGCGGCAGCCGACTCACAAGAGGTACTGCTAAATTCGGCGAACAGATCCGCCGACATGAACGCCTATGGTCGATGGCGATTCAAGAAGGTGTATCAGTAAGGAGAGAGCAGTACGATCAATAGCCCGTTCGTGTTACGTACTTGATGTTAGAAAGGCTCAAGGACCTGCTTCGTACATCAACCTAGATCTGGCCACCTGACTAGACGTCTAGGCAGTTAATGAGGCACTGGGCGGGTCAATACAGTGCGCTCTACCCTTATGTGTACTGTAAATTTCCACTGTAGGTTGAAGCTGCTTCACAGGCCTGACTCAGCCAGCTCGACCCCGGCAGGCCACGAGCTGCCTTGAGCTTTCCCGGGGCAGCAATCCTCGACAGCAAAAAGTATGAGGCCCTTCGAGGAAACTCTGTAAGCACAAGATACGGCATTTTGGCTTGCAAGGGTTGGGGCTGTGCACTGATAAGACTCATTGGCAGGTCAGGATGGCGAACAACGACCGGCTGCGGCGAAAGCCTGGATGATCTACAGCGTGCGGTCAAAGATAGAGGGCCTACGAGCCCCTGTATATCAGGCTGTCTCTCGGTCTGCTAGAAGGTCGGCTTCCTATCGGACTTTCCGTTCAAATTTCCTCAGTATTGACATTTGTCTGCCTCGGCAAGGTCTTTATCTTGTCCAGGAAGCGGTCGCGGGCGGGTCTAAAAGACGTCCTCCTCAGCGGAAGGGCTGAATATACAGCATACAGAAATATTTTCTTAAGTTTCATCGAGAATCCCGAGGCCTTGGCCCAGCTTACGCTCGATCCCCTGTCCGATGATCCGGAGGTGAGCCGGAGACGACAGGGCTTCATGTGCCTTGCTGATAAGATTGGGCAGTCTCCCTGGAATTTGGCACGTCAGGATGAAATTGTCCGCGCAGAGATTCTACAAGACTTCGTGAGGCTCCCCTATGACGTTGATTATCATCAAAATCAGACGCAGAAGATGATTCTGAATATCCTCTTCATCTACTGCAAAGTGAATCCGGAAAGAGGGGGCTATCGTCAGGGCATGCACGAACTACTTGCTCCAATAGTCCATGTCGTGAAGGAGGATGCCATCGATTGGTCCTTGATCGGGACCGAGAATGCATCTTGTCTAGACGAGGCCATGTTGGATATTCTCGATTCGTCATATATCGAGCATGATGCATACTTGCTATTCTCGCGCCTCATGGATAACGCTCAAACGTTCTACGATCTGAGAGACTTAAATGATACGCCAAATACTTTACGGCCCGAAGAGGCCGAGCAAGAAAAGTAATCGACCATTGTGGAAAGAAGCAAAATAATTCACGAGGTCTCGTTGGCAAAAGTGGACGAAGAGCTTGCCTTGCATCTAAAGAAGATTGAGATCCTGCCCCAGATCTTCCTCATGTAGGTGCCGTACCTCATTTCCGTAGCTTCTCTGTTGATACTTGAAGGGGTCTGAAATTTGATGAAGTCGGTGGATCCGTCTTCTTTTCAGTCGAGAATTTCCTTTCGATCAGTTTCTCATACTATGGGACGTACTTTTCGCAGTTGATGCATCCCTTGACTTGATAGACTTCATATGTTGCGCCATGTTGATTCGAATTCGCTGGCAACGTGAGTCCGCAACGAAGAACGCCGTGTGCAACGTCAACTGACCCTCTGCACTTAGTTTTGGAAGCAAACTACACCAGTGCCTGAGACTTCTGCTAAAATATCCTGTCCCTGAAACGCCTCATGGACCATATACGTTCGTGGAAGATGCTCTCTTTCTGAGGAGTCATCCAAACGCCGCTGGAGGAGCTGCCCTCATCATCAAATATACCGGCAAAACGCCCGATGCTTCGAGACTCCCAAATCGCTCACAGTTGGGCACTGTAAGCTCTCAGACGCCGAACTTGGTGACAGGGCAGAGAGAATTTGGTGAAAAATCAGCGCTGCCGTCGCCGTCGCGATTCATTCAAAAGCAAGGAGGTGTAAAATCGCTATTGCAAGGCGCTGCGAAAAGCGCCAAGGGCATTCTGGAGCGAGGAGAGAAGCTCGGCCTCAACCACGCCGTGCGGGAAGCCATGTGGGAAATTCGGCGGAACATGCAAAGCTTTAATGAAGCCTGGCAGTTGCAGAAGTCACCGAAAACGGCCCCCGATGATGGAATTGTTACAGAAGCGCTTGCAGCGATGGAACGGCGCAATGGGCAACTCGCCGCTATCCTCGAAGAGACAATCACAAACCTCAGTTCAGTCTCAATGGCGAGCTTGGACGACAAAGACAAGAGTCTCAAACTTGTTGAAGTGGCGGTCGCTAAGATCCAAGTCGTCCAGGTATACCTGAGCGACTCGTCTATGGAAATGCCCATGGTTGAGGTCTCAGCACCTAGTCACGAGGCCGAGATGGCAAAAACGAAGACCTCGGTGAAATTTACCACAAATGAAGGGTCAGTAGAAAAGGGCGAGGTTCAACATGTGCCAAACCAGGGCACAGAAGTTGATAGACCAAGGTGCAACGGGGAACCAACGCTACCGTGGACGGACGAATCAGGAGGAGCATCGCGACCACACAAAACCCAAGAGGCTGCCCAGGTTGAGGGCTACCCGAAGGACGTTGGAAATCTTAGCCCCGAGTCTCCGCGGCCAGCGGGGCCCATACTGACGCGCTCGACTCTGGCACAGTCGTCTTTTTCTTGGATGCTCGAGCCCGATGAATCTGCCTCGAGCCCTAACTCATTGTTAACCAGTACGCCCCCAGTCGCACAGCACAAGAAGCGGCCTTCGAGCCATGCAAGCCGGGAACGGAACGCGTTCCTATTCGGCGAGAACACGGCAGAAGCCAGACATGCAAGACTATGCGCACACAGACGAAATCTTCGGGATGCAACTGATTCAGAAGACAGAGAATGCTTCTTGACAACCCGAGCAGTCGTAATGTCGATGGCCGAGATGAGTCCGTGAGCATTGCCATCCGCATGTTCGTCTCTGCCGCGAGTGGACTCTTGACAACAAGAACGTCTCGAGGATGAAGTCAGCCGTCTGGAGCGGAACGCATTGACAAGCTTTGACCGTCCGGACAATACCGGAGCCGGTGGAACGGGCTGCAAGTTGGGGCGGCGGAACAGGCTGACAGAAGACCGATGCCTCTTTTCAAAATGGCAGGCTACGACCACTTGCCCATTTACCGCTCCATGGTCTAGTCTCCCAGCTGGTGCCTTTTCTACTGGTTTCTCATTGAGTAGGTTTTTTCCTCGTTGCATTCTGAATTTGACCTGGAGAAAAGCGAAGGTGGCCGACCCCAGTAACATACAACTTGCGCCCTCATCCTGGCTTTTGCGCCTAGGGTCCCGGGGCCTTTGAATATTAGGGCACACAATGGACGAGAGAAACCGGTATTAAGTGTGCAGATTTGTGCCTAAGACGGGGTCACAAAAGTGGAATGCACCACTACATTCGAACATACGCGTCGCACATGTTTACAGGCAGGGGACAAAAAACTTCAACGCGTACGGGCAGGACACGCTTGCGCACCAATTTCAAATCCACACGCGAGTGCACATGCTAGACATTTTGATACTCATCTAAGCCTATCAGCAACAAAACGAAGCTGATCTGAAGAGTAATTTAACGATGCATTCGACTGCTAAAGACAGGGCTTCCTTTAATTGAAAAAAAAACAACCAATGATGCGAGTGAATAGCCAGTGGATCTACTTTTGAATCAATTAGCTTGTCACGTACATATACAACCTGGCGCCAGACTCGCATACTAGTTGGATTGAGGGCCTTCTTTCCTGACTGTTAATGGGGTTGGCCGCTCTTAGGTGAAAAAAGGATATAAGGTTGGGTGCCTGATTAAGCGCCGGGATGCTTGTGGAGACAACAATTACACTCTCTCAGCCGCCCAGGTACCCGCATTATCACGTTCTTATCCATGCTCCTGCCTGGAGTCTAAGCCGGCTTGGCTGGCGCTAGGTTAGGTCGACCGCAATATTTTAGCCTATGCAGATCTGCAGATTCGCCGGCAGGCCCTCGGGATGAAGAGTTCGAAAAGACACGAAACATGGCAACGACACGTGAGCATTGGGAGCGCAGCAAATATGTGCCCACGTGGGGGCGCCTGTGACTTGCACGAGCACCATATTCTTTTTTCTGAACGCAGATCAAGTAGAAACACAACACACGCGACGTAGGCGGCGTTGACGAGAGCAACAAACTGGGGAGGCAGCAATTATTCCTATACTACGAGTCTGGGTCGGCTTCGTGTTGGTGGCTGGCCGGTCCGGGGCCGGCATGCCAGTCAGGGCCGCAGGCCGGCGTCAAGCCACGGCCAACGGATGGCGCACGTCACGTCAGTTGGGCCACCCGAAGCCCCTGCAGCCCATGTTGCCTTAGGGGGTAAAAAAGACCAGCCATCACGGCGTGGCTGGGGCTGGGGGAAAAAAAGCCCAGCCATCACGGAGTGGCTGGTCCTGCCAGGCGCCTTCGTCAGGTGGGGGGAAAAGGGGGCGCATTGGCTGATCGATGCTGCGGCTGTGCAGTGAGATGAGCGGCTGAAGGAATATAAGCCAGGGTTGGTCGCTTCGCCGTTCTCGTCCAGCTCCGCCTTGTTTCTCCCCATATACCGGGATCAGGTCGGGGAGCGTAGCTAGTTAGACTCGATTCCGCATTCATTGGCATGCCGCACAGGTGACTTGGATGTGCAACGGGAACATGGAAACGAAGCAGGCGGGCGTGGTTCTCCCACAGCGTATAGTTGCGGGTGCCCCATCTCGGCTTTCCATGCCACGCGACGGCTGCACAACCGCCCCAAGACCACGCAAGCGTTGCCCGGCTTGAGTGACGAATACGGCTGGCTAGACAGGCCAGCAGCGCGAGCCGGCGTCGTAATTCCTGACCGACATGACTTTTTAGGCAGCAGGCCCTATCTTGCCATCAGCATCTTCGAGCAGCGGCCTCTCAGCTTGTGGTCGCAGCCTTTCCAGCTCAATATGAGCCACTCGCGCTTCTCCAAGGCGCTGCCGTCGGTGCCGGGCCTCGACCCGGAGGCCACGGCGGCGAAGCAACTGCCCGCGCTGCCGCCCAGGGGTTCCGAGGTCGACAACGATGCCACGAGCGTCAAGACGACCAGGCCCATGATCGCCAGAAAGCCTGTCGGCACCGCAGCCACGCGGCCAGGGCCGCCCCCGGTCGCGACGACAGGCGGCTTGCTGCAGCTGATGGCGCCGGCGTCGCCCAGCGGCTCACTGCCGACCCTGCTGTCAGCCTACTTCCGCGGCTTGGACACGGGGGCAGCTGCGCAGGGTCTAGCCCGTGGCCCAGCCCTGGCGGCGACTTCAGCTCCGCGCCTGAAACGCTGACGGCGCTGGCGGCTGGCAGCGCTGGCCAGGCGGTGGCGTCCTCTGCGCCCCAAGCGCGGGAAACCCTCGCCGGCGAGGCAAAACCTGCACGGCTGCAAGCCACCAGCGGCGGCGGCGACGATGACGACGACGACTACGACGACTACGACGATGACGCCCTATTGAGCCTCCTCTTACTGCAGCAGCCCACATCACCTCTACTGCTGCCGACGTCGCCGCCGCCGCCTAAGTCGCAGCCGCTGCCCACGGCGCTCGCCTCGGCCTCCCCTCCTCGGCCGG